>KV454016.1:606647-661428 GCA_001661245.1 Pachysolen tannophilus NRRL Y-2460
GTTTTTTTTTTTTTTTTACAATTTCCAATCAATTAAATTAAATTCTATTACCTGAAAAGAAAAAATATATTTCAATGGTAATGGAACTGTAACATCAATTGATTAAAAATTGTAAATTGATTGTATCTTCCTTCCATTTTCTAAAACTTTTTTTTTTTTTTATATATATACATTGCCTGATCTCCATGTTTTAACTCAATAACTCTAAGAAACTAAAAACAATTTTCATGTTTATAAAGAAAGAAAAAAAATTCTAGTTGTACATACTATTATTATCTTGTTTTCTTGAAATATAGATTTAATAAGTAAAGAAGTGAAAAATTAAAAAAAAAAAGAACAAAAAAAAAAAAAAAAAATATAGAAAAACACGAATTGATAAATAAATATAAAAAGTTGTATATATAAAACAATTTAAATTAATTATTATTTGATTTTTTTTTTTTTTTTTTTTATTATTGTCAACGGCGATTTTTTTTACTACCTTTTTTTTTTTTTTTTTTTTTGAAGCTTGCCAAACAAAACATACACACAACACACAACACACAACACAACACATAATACAACGCAGTATAGAATGTATATATGCACAGCATAGCACAGCGTATGAGAAAATCTTAAAAAGAAAAGGGAAAAACAAAACAAGGAGATATGTGAGCGGGTGCGTGGTAGGTAAGTAAGATGACAGATTTTTTTTTTTTTGTCAAGAATTATGGAACGACGGGTGGGGACATGGGATTGATACCGGGAGCATGTTACAGGATACAAGCACGGAGAAAAGTTACAGGTCATAAAAGTCATAAAGTCATAAAGTCATAAAAGTTATAAGTCATATAAATCATAAGGGCATGGGCATGGGCATGGGCATGGGCGCAGGTTAAAAAATAAATGGTAAAAGGTGCTCGCTCTATTAGGCAAGAGTACTAGGCAAGAATTCGAGCGGTAAAGAGCAGGTTCTTAAATTCAAGAATAACCAAACTAAGAACAAGAACAAAAAACAAGAGCAAGAAAACGAGGGGCGCAGGGTAGCAGGGTAGAAAGGCAGAAGGGCAGAAGGGCAGAAGACAAAGTAGAGAAAAAAAAAATTTTTTCTTTTCTTTTCTTTTCCTTTTTAGTTACCCGGATATTTATCTCTTTTTGTTTTTTTTTTTCTTTTTCTTTTTTTGGTGCATTGGTGCAATAGTTAAGGTAAAGGAAGCAAAGGTAAGCAAATAATACAATAATATAATTGAGCTTTAGAGCTTTAGAGCTTTATTAAAAGAAATTATGATATTGAAATTGAAATTGAAAAAAAAAAATAAAATAAAATAAAAATAAAAATAAAAATAAAAAGAGAAAGCTGATAATGAAAAAAAATAAAAGACAAGAACAAAAAAAAAGGAAAAAAAAAAATGTTTCTATCTAAATATAAAGTTTACTAATCTTAATCTATTTGCATAGTTTCTTCTGATGATATAATTAAAGCACCTTCCGATTGTAATTTTAATGGGTTTACTTCTCTAATTTTTAAACCAAATCTTGTATCATTACTTAATTGTAACAATTGTAAAATAGATTCTTTGTAATCACCAGTTATTTGATGGTTAGAATGGACCCAACTTGGTTTTGAAATTTTTGATCCTCCAGTTAATCTTAAAATTTCTGGTACTTGAGATTTATTATTTAAAATAATAGTTGTTAATTCTCTAGAAACTGGAATTGGTTTTGAATTTTTCAATAAAGATTTGATCTTTAAAGATGTTAACCCTAATTTAGGTAATGGTAATTCTAATCCAGGTAATGAAGGAGTTTCTGCATCATAACCAACTGCTCCAGTAGGATTTGCTGCATTTAATATTACTTGTAATGGAATAAATCTCAGAGCTTGAATAGGTCTTGCAACTGCTAAATGTCTATTTGTTAATTCGCTTAATCCTAATCTTGCAGGTAAAATATCTTGTAAAATTTTTTGAAGTTGAATTTCCATTGATTCATTTACATTATCAGTTTTAGAAGATATTGGGAAATTTGATGAAGTATGAGCCAATTTAAAAGGATAAACAGATAATTGTTTATCAATCTTGGTTAATAATTTTCTAGAATTTTTCAATTTTAATTGATGATTTATAGCAAAATCTCTAACAAATATAGAAGGTCTTGCACTCAATTCATTTTCATTATGATTTCTATCTGAATAATTATTAACAATCTGTAAAGTAACAAGACCTGGTTCTGTTAATTCGGATATTGGTGCCATCCTAATATCAATAATGTATACTTCACCTGCTTCCACAACAAAATCATCTGTAGGTATATTACATAAAGAATCTGTAGTATCTTCAATCTTTGATTCAGTTCGTGTAATCAAATCTTTCTGTTCTTCATTGTTTGAAACTCTTGATAATAACTTCAATTCTTGATCTGCTTCAGTCCAAACAACACCTTTAAAATCTCTCTCTGCAACTAAACCTTCAGATTGACCAGCTAAGAATCTTCTGATTCTACGAACTCTCGATCCTGGCACCACAACACAATTGAATGATTCCGCAATGCTATCAACAATTTGTCTAATTTGTGAACCCGTTATGCTATTATTACTATTATTATTATTATTATTATTATTATTATTATTATTGTTTTTATTGTTATTATTTATATTTTTCAATTGTTGAGGAATGTTTGCAGGTGATAATGTCAAACCTAACAAATTCACCAGAGCTTCTGTTGCAATATGAGCAGCACAAATAGCATCGGCATTAGCACCTAATAATGGTCCAGAAGGCTTCAGTTCCACCTGAGTCTTATCAACTGGAGGATAAATAACTATAGTATGTGAAACATTTGCAGTATAACCATCAATATGACAACCTAAAGAAATAGTTACAATATCACCCGGTTCAAAGAAAATTTTTCCTTCATCATCTAACTCTGGCGCAAACCCACAAACAACATCATTGCGATCAATAGTCACCGGTTGTGATATACCTCTTTCTCTAACAGCATTTGAACCTCTCTTGTAAGAATTTTGTAAAGCATGAGCCATATAACTATCACCCAAGACACATAACTCAGCTACCGTGTATAAAGGATGCTTCCCCAAATGATACGAATCATTTATTAAACCTACCAAATACGAGCAACAGGTCTGAGCTATTTGGCCAGATAATCTATATTTATCCAAAATCGAATCATTTAAAATATTTTTATCTTTTAATAAGAGATCAGAATCTGCTGGTCCAACCTGAAGTTCCATTTTTCTTTTATTTCTTTCTTTCTTTCCTTCTTTCTCTCTCTACTTTTCACCTATATGGAATTCTAAGACCTGAATCTTTTATTCCTTCAAAACCTAGATATAAACAAACAGCAATAAGCTAAGTTATATCAAAAAAAAATTTTAAAGCAAAGTTTGATTCTATATAGGCAGTAGAATTTTTCACTTTTTTTCTTTTTTTTTTTCTTCTTCCTTTACGCACAAATAAATTTTTCACTTTTAAGATGCAAGATGAGGAAGATCCGAAAACGGTCATTTGATATTCTTAAAACTACTCTTGTTTAGAAAGAAAAAAAAAATTAGAAAATAAAAAAATAACGACAACGGCAGGACTCGAACCTGCGCGGGAAAATCCCAAAAGATTTCTAATCTTTCGCCTTAACCGCTCGGCCACGTTGCCTTTAATATACAAAGAGCAATGTTTGTGCTATTTTTCAGGTCATAATCATTTTAATACGGGTATTAAAAGATTAAATAGGTTTTTCTTTTTTCTCTATACGAAAGAATGCAAATTTATAATATACTCTTGAGAACAGATAATTTATGAATTTTTCATAATTTGGACAACAATTGATAAATAAGTTTTATTTTCTTTTTTTGTTTTTTTTTTAAAGAAAGATTTCCTGAAAAGATACTATTAATATGGCTGATAAAGTTTCTGAAAGCGGTATTAATTCTTCAACTCTTGAAAAAGTTAAGTCAACAGAACAAAAACTTGTGAGTGATTCTAAGGATATTGATTCTAGCATTGATGGTTCTATAATGGAAGGGCCCGATAAATCGGTTGAGTCAATTGGAAAGACAAAGGATGAGTTATTACAAGATATTTTATTGAAAAAATCAATGATTGATTTTTTAATCAATGATATCCAGAAAACTAAAAGATTATCAGAAAAGTTGGAAGTGGAAAATAAATATTTACAAGATTATTCAGGTAGCTTGATGGCAAGTAATGGGATGACTGATAAAAAATGATAAAGAAAAAAAAAAAAAAAAGAACTTTTTTTTTTTGAATTTAAAGATCAACGAACGAACAATGAGTTTTATTGACAATTGTTACACAAAAACCATAAATATATTCTTAAAATGCTTTACAATAACACAAAAGCAGATTGATGAGTAATTTTTTTTTTTCGTTTTATTGGAACAATTTGTTTAGAAAGTTTTTGTTTCAATATAAAATTCTGGAAGGTTGTCTTTACATCATTGTCAATTTACAAATAAGTAATTAAAAATGAGCCAAAAAGTACATTTTGAAAAAATATTGAGTTTTTACGATAATTCAACTACCAATAATAATAATGGTGGTAGTAATAGTAATAACAAAAGTAATGGTTTACAATTCCCAATTCAAAATGTTCAGTTCCCAGTTAATGAGAATGAATTGATAGAACAATATAACGAAAATAAAAGTACAAGCAAATATTCAAAATCATCTCCTAATTCTGCTTACCAGAGATTTGAAACACCAGGTTCATTTAAAGCCTATGATTTGAACAGGTTTAGCTCTGTGAAATCAGCTGGATCGCTGAAGTCAGGGAAAAGTGGTAATGTCCATCCATCTAGTGCTAGTGCTTCGAAATTTCAAATCAGCAGTGGTGGTAATAATATTAATAATAATATTATTATTAGTAACAATAATAATAATATTAATAATAGTACTAGTAATATTAACTCCAATATTACACCTTATACTAATGGTAATTATTCCCATTATTAAGAAATATAGGTTTTCTACTTCTTTTTCATGAATTTTGATGTACTAATTTATTAATTTTATTTACAGTGGTTATGACTAAAAGAGATCTCAATAGGCAACAAAGTTTAAATCACATGAGAAATAATTCTAGTATTCCGGTTGATGTTAATACTAATTTGTTACAACAAAGATTTGATCATACTGATGAAATGGAAAATTTCAGTGATAACGAATTGCAAGATATTAAAAATGAGATCAAGTTGAACAAGGCCAGATCAAAAGAGAATGAAGAATCATCATCTTCAAGATCTTCATCTCACAATCAATCAGTTATAGAACAAAGTTCTTCTGCAATTCCATTGGCTATTTCTGCTTTGTATGCTATTGATAGTTCAGAAGATATAGTTGCTATACCTGGTCATTATTTACATTCTTCATATCAAACCGATGATCATGATGGTTTGCATATGAATTCTTTGCAAGAAAATGATGTGGCTTCAACTTCCACTGTTAAAGTTAATTATCCTCCTCAAGGTGGGAAATTAGCTGCTAATGATACCTTGTTGGATTTAAGCACGATAGAACCATCAAAAAATTATTCTGCACCTCCATTTTTTGATTGTATTGAACTTTCTGGTAATACTCAACAGGATGACGAAGCTACTTTGTTTACAATTTTGGATTTTGAACTCTCGGTTAAACCTTGTATTAAATCAACTGATTCTTGGTGGTTAAAAAAATTACATAGAATTTTTAATTTTGGTGAAATGTCTTCAGCTGAAATCATTGAAAAATATCCTTGGGCCAAATTTGTTCATTATGATGAGGATAGTGTTGAGGGATCCTATTATTTAACTGATAATAATTCACAAATACGTGAAAATTATGACATGGTTCCTGATTTTGAACCAATTAAAGTTAAAAGGAGATTAAATAGTCCATATGAGTTTATACCGTCTGATGATTTAATTGGAACTGTTGGTACTACAAATATTCAATCTGAGGCTTTAGATATGAACGAACATTTGGAGTCAATAGAGATGAGTCGTTTTTCTTGAAGAAAAAAAGAGTAAATATAAAATTTTATTAATAAATTAAAACTTTTTTATTTTTATTTAATTATTATCATTATTATTATTAGTTTAGCCCAGCAAACTAAATCTATGTAAATTATTTGACCAATCTTGAATTCCAATTTCCCCATTTAAATATTTATCTCTATTCACTTCTATATTTTTAGTAATTCCCGAACCTGACATTAAAAAAGTTGAACCATAAAGACTAGCACCCGACCATGGTCCCAAACTATGTACTAATTCAATTGGTATAGTTGTTAATTGTTGTAATTGTTTGGCAATATATGATTTAATACCTGGAATATGAGATAATCCACCAGTTATAATAATATTACCAAATAATTTTGTCCTTAAATCAATTGGTAAATTGATCAAAATTTTATTTATAATTAAATCAATAATTGATTTTTCATTTGAATCCAAATTTGGCCAAAGATCTTGTGGTGGGAATAATAACTTTTTAACCAAATCACAACGTAATTTATTTGGAATTTTACAATTATCGGAAATTATAAAATCACCTTCAATATTTTCTTTATCATTTATATAGCAACATTTACTAATAAAATTTTCAATAAATTCAAATAATTTATATTTATCATTAAAACTTGGTAGTTTTTCAAATCCAACAACTTGAATCAATTTTTCCAAAATCTCATAGTGCAAATATTTACCGCTTCTGTTTGTTGATTCAATATTATTATGAATTATTCTTAAATCATAAACTGGGACAATTGTTGTCAGTTCCCAACCAAGATCAATCACCAATGCATTTTGTATACCAGCACCAATACAACACATAGTAGGCTCTGATACATATATCAATGACCTTGCATGTATATGGTTCAATAATGTATAACTTAATATATTTTTTAAAGGAATTGGTAAAAAAATATTTTCTATCAAGATAATTTTACACATTTTTGCATCAATCAATAATTCTGTTTGATAAATATCATGAAAAATTCTTTCTAATAAATTTTCCAAAAATTTAGAATCAAAATTAGATGAGATATCATAATTCCATAACCATTGGGAGTTGATTAAATCTTTACAATAAATTGTTGATATTAATAATTTTTCATTATTATTCTTTAATTTCGAAAATTCATCACCATGAGGATCAATTGAATGATCATTAGTAAGTATCAGTGAACCAGTTTGAGTTAATTCATTGATTTCATCCGTAATACAGATTTCTCGATTCAAATGTTGATTCCATTTTAAATTATTTGTTTGTAAATTACATAATGGTGTAGCATCGCCTGCAAACCCCGCCTTAATAAACCTCGAACCTATTTGCAAAACCACAGGAAAATACTGATTGAGTTGTCTTTTCTGAAAATCCAGACTAAACTTCGGAACCGCCAGCTTTGATTCTGAAGTCAACAAAGACATCTAAATTTTTTTAAAAACAAAAACCAAAAAAAAAAAGAAAAAAAAATAAATGTAATATTATTTCTTTTATTTACTTTATTTATTTTTCCTCAAAATAAAAGTTGAGTAATAGTAATAGTAATAGTAGTAGTAGTAGTACCTCATTTACCACTTTTGTATTATTTATTTTTTATACAACAGCGGTTTCTTTCATGTTATATGTTTCTTTCCATATTATGTTTTCTTTATGTTACCTTTATTGATAACAGAGAATTAGTTGATGATGAGACAAGAGAAGCACAACTCTGTAGTGTTCTAACGAACATCCATTGTTCCATTGATGCCAAACTCTGCTTGAGGAAGACTGTCTATATATTTTATTTTTTTTTAAAAAAAAGAATTCTTCTCTTTTTTTGCTGAAATTCCCGGTTGCCCATTGGCGCTTAGCTTTGATGAAGATACAGCTACAGCTTACGTCTTTTCACATGTACCGTATAGAGTAGATCAGTTGCCGAATCAGGAAGCATCCATATTGATGTTGTATCTATCTGGTTTCATTATAGAACGCGGGACAAAACTTTAAAATTAATTTAAGTTGACTAGTAAAAATACGGTTGAATAAAAAAAATTAGGAAATCAACTTACAAAAAATCATTTTAACTCAACGGCGATAACGTATAATTAATAACTAAACCTCGGAATAAAAGAGATCTACAAAACTACAAAAAAAAAAATTAAACTAATTCTGATGATATCTGGGACTTGGACTTTAAATTTTCAAAAATTGTTAAAACAAAAAGAAAAAAAAATTTAGCTTTTTTTTTTTTTTTTGCTTTGTTATGTTTTGTACATTTTTATTTTTTTGTTTTTTTTTTTTCTTACATGCTTTATTTGATGTATGGATGAGAGACAATTTGAAAGACATTACATGAAAAACTTAGTCCCCTCTGTGAGACCAAGAAAAAAAAACCCAAAAAAACAAGAAAAAAAGGCGATTACGACTGCATATATTATTGTATTGTATTATATTATATTGCATCCAATAGTGTTATTCAGTAATTCTGTCATTTTAATCAGAGATAGTTTCCCAAGTAATTTTTTTTTTTTTTGTTTTTTGTTTTGTTTTTGTTTTTGTTTTCTTTTTTGTTGTATTGCTGTATTGCTGTATTGTTTGTGTATTTGCCTCTTTTTAACAATAAAATAAGATGTAGAATTAAGTTAGTTTCATGTGGCGGTGGTGGTTGTTGCTGCGGAATGGTGCCTCATGATGAAAACAAAAAGATACAAGAATGTCTCATTTCGAATCTTACGTCTCATATTTAAATAGAGATATGCCCTTGGGTATGTTTGAAAAAAAAATTTAAAGTTTATTGTTTTTTTTTTTTATTTCTTTTCTTTATTTATGGTTGAACAATCAATCAATTAAAAGATTTATTTATTTATTTTTAATAATAATAAATTTAACTCAAGATTGTTGCACACCTTTATTTTTGTGTCTTTTTTTTTTAATAAAAAAAAAAATTTTTTGATGCGCCGATTAAGAAAACATATAGGGAATGCACAAGATATAATGCAAAATTAGGCAATCTAACGTCAAGTTTGTATCGACATGCATGATAACCAACATCCGGAAAACCACAACTTGACCAATGGTCAAATTGGTTTCTTTTTTCTTTTCTTTTTAAAATACAGTTTAAAGCTCATAATAATGATAATGCAAAAATTATTCTTTATATTGAATAGTAATACCTCCTGGTTATTTTTTGATCTTGTTCCCATTCATTTAGTTTATTGTGAAAAAATTGCTGATCGTTTATCTAACATTGAATCCCACCTCTCACCCCCCTCCCTTTTCATTCTCTTATTTTTTTTTTTCGATTCGCAAAAAACTGCAGAATCTCTCAGAAATTGAATACAGTTTAATGCATAAACGTTAGAGCTAAATAATTTTCACGCATATTGTTCCTCTAACTAATTTAATAATTTTTCATATTATCAAACTAAAAAAAAAAAAACAAAAAGTTCAAAAGTTTTAATCTCTGTATATACATATATATATAATGGAGTAGCCCAGGAAAAAAGTACTATGAAAAAAAATAATATATATACATATATATATATTATTTTGAAAAGAAAAAAAAATTAACAAACTTCTTACAAGAAAATCATTTGAGTATATCATCTGAATATCAATTTGAATTGAAAACTTAAAATGTTAATTTTTTCACTTCACCACTGAAACAATCTTCATATTGCTGTGTTTTCTTGAAAAATAAATCAAAAGAAAATTTATTTTATTTTAATTTTTTTTTTTCTTGGGTATTTGATTTTTGATTTTCCGCTATCACTATTATTAGTACCTGAAAGCAGCAGCACTCAACTAATTAGCCTAAACAGTTACATTAATATCCACTATACACCTCACTATTTACAAACTTTTATTTTTTGGCTTTTTTTATTTTTTTTTACTTTTTCTCGCTCATTATATCATTGTCTCATTCTTTGCAGCCGTTTTTAAATTTTTCGAGTTTCTCCCTGCAAGACAGATAAGATACATTATTACCAATTTTTTAAAAATCTTGATTTTATTAAAGATAAAGAATTCTATATATTCATATATATGATTTGGTGTTAGAGCTGTATATTGATTGTTACTGATTTTTTATTTGAAAAAAAATACTATTCAAGAACGAAAAAAAAAAGCCAAAAATCGAGAAAGAAAAAAAAAAATTTTTGATTGTGCTGCATGTCTACCACTATCAGAACAACAGAGATGTCTACAATCAATTGTAAACCTTTCAAAGAAGCTAGCTTATCAATTATTGCGGATGGCTCTACCAGTGCTGGTGAGGAATTACAGGAGACTGAAGAGTGTATTTCGTTGAGTAGTGACTCTTCAGATGAGGAGAGTAGGGTGCTGGAAACCGTGGAAGAGATACAGGAACTGGAAAATTCTGATGATTCAGAGGAACCACAAGAAATTCATTCTCGATCAGAGCGGCCACCATTAAGCATACCTAAATCACATATGATAGCAGCATCTTCAAATCCAAGGAGAACTCTGTTGCTTTCCCCTTATATATTGCAAAATCAACTTGGATCAAGATTTCCATATCACTCAATACATGGAATACACCAAAGACAAAATTTGAATTGTACTCCTTATTATTATCATGGACCAGCAAGATGTGGTATGAATTCACCTTATTTACAACCTCCAAACAATTTTTTGTCTTCCTCTTTATCATCATCATCATCAACATCATCACAACAAAAAGATTCTCTGGATCTGGGTATTCAGCCAGTCTCATCTTTTTTCAAGAAAACTTGTTACAAGTGTTGAATCGAATAGAATAGAGTTATCGTAAACATCTGAAACTTGGATTAAGTATTTACAGTTGAAAGTTTATATCAGTAAATTTAAAAACCACTGCATTTTTTTTTTTCTTTTTTTTTCTTGGCTTTCATCTCACGGACTAGAATTTGTCTTTTTCTTTCTAGTATCAAAGAGTGGGAAGTGATATCTTTTTATTAAAGCCTCTCAAACTGTTATTGATAATAAGTATAGTGATTTAAAATTAAGAAAGCAATGATAGCTTTTGAAGTATTTTTCATAAACTAGCCCCTTGGTGAACTTTGCTGTGCCCTGAAATGGCAATACTTGCTAATGTGACCTCTTTGTTGGCAAAAATGACATACAACATCAGAAGCTTCAACAACATTCCAATCACAATTATCCATGAACGAAGTTAATCTTGACCGATTAACTCCCACAGCACAATAACTTTGATAATATACATAACCTGGAGACAGAACACAATTCATTGGTAACTGATTGTGATAATATTTTTGAGCCAAGGCATCACCACTTAAGAACAACAAAGATTGTTGTTTTAAACTAGAAGAAGGATCGCTAGATCCTAGTTCAAGTTTCTGATGTGATGATAACGGCGTTCCGCTACTTGAAGGATATGGTGAGTTTGAAGATGGAGTTGTCATTGATGATTCGGAGAGTGTGAAATACTGCTGTGATTGCTTTGTTGGACTCAATTGAAATTGTAAGTTGTAATATGGAGGCGGAGGTGGGTAATTATTAGGATGCAACTGTTGCTGAAACCGTTGTGGCAATTGCAGTTGCAGTTGCAGTTGCAGATGCAGATGCAGATGCAGCATCAGCAGGTGTTGTTGTTGTTGTTGCTGTTGATGATGTTGGTGTTGGTGATGCAGCGAATGTTGCGCATGTTGTGCATGTTGTTGCTGAGATTTTCTTGGGCACTGCGATTGGAGATGTCCAATCTCTCTGCATATATAACATTGTTTCAAAGTAGTTGACCTAGGGTGAGGACAATCAGCAGTCTCATGTCCAGGTTCTTTACAATTATAGCATAGTCGTTCAGTTGATTGACAATTCTCAGCGTAATGACCAAGGTTTCCGCTTCGTCAAATTTTTTTTGACCCACCCTTGTATGATTTACATTATACATTTTTCAATATGAAAAAATTTTATATGTTTAGTCTTTTAATTGATATTTTTCCCCCTTTTTTGTTTTTAATAATATTTTTTTAAAAATATTTTTAGAATTCAATTCTTTTCTTTTTCCTTTCCATTCCTTCCCTTTCTTGTTTGTTGATTAGGAATTAATATAATAAATAAGCATCTTATATAATGATTGATCTGTTGATAATGTTATAGATACAACATTCTGAATGTTGTATTCCAAAAATTTTTGTATTTTTTCTGCATGAAGCAAATTTGAAATATTCGCCCCTTTTTTTTTTTGGCACTTATAAATAGGTCCAAATATTGGCTTCAAAATAACTTTTAATGATTTATACATTAAACAAGGATGACTACAGGTGAGATTGAAGATGGCCTAACAGGCCCTGGAACTATTATTTCAGTTGATGAGTTACAAGATCATGGAATTAATGCTGGTGATATTCAAAAATTAAAAGCTGTGGGTATATGCTCAATTTCTGTAAGTTGATATCAATAATTTCTTTTATTTGCAAAATAATAAACAATGACAGAATTATCTAACAAAATAAATCTTTTTTTTTTCTAAAGACGGTGTTATCTACAACACGTAGAAATTTATTGAAAGTTAAAGGTTTGAGTGAAGTTAAAGTTGAAAAAATTAAAGAGGCAGCAGGTAAATTAGTTCAGGCAGGTTTCATTCCTGCAACAATACAAGCAGAACTCAGAAGCAGAGTTTTTTCCTTATCTACTGGTTCAAAATCTCTTGATGCTATATTGGGTGGTGGAATCATGACAATGTCAATTACAGAGGTTTTTGGAGAGTTTAGATGTGGTAAAACTCAGTTAGCACATACTTTATGTGTTACTGCCCAATTATCAAGGGTAAGTCTCCCTTTTTTCCAAAAAATGATAAAAAGTAACAAATACTGACTAGTAATTTAATTCAATTTAACTTTTAGGAAATGGGAGGTGGAGAAGGTAAAGTCGCATACATTGACACTGAAGGTACATTTCGTCCGGAAAGGTAAGTATATGTCGATAAAAATGAAAAAAAAAAAAATGAAAAAAAATTTTACTAACCCCTAATCTTAGAATTAAACAAATAGCCGAAAGGTATGAAGTTGACCCAGAAACATGTTTATCAAATATTTCATATGTCAGAGCTTTAAACAGTGAGCATCAATCAGAATTAGTTGAACAATTAGGCATCCATTTAGCAGAAGGTAGCTATAGATTGGTTGTATGTACAAGGTTTTGAAAAAAAAAAAAATAACAGGAGTAACTTAATACTAACTCAAAACTAGATCGTTGATTCAATTATGGCAAATTTCAGAGTTGATGTAAGTTCACCTTTAAGTTTTAGATAGTTTAGGTGGAATAATAGAAACTAACTTTTTTCTTTTTCATTTTTTTCATTTTTTTTTTCAGTTTTCTGGACGTGGTGAATTAGGAGAAAGACAACAAAGGTATGTACTGATAGAAAAAGTTCTAATTAAGAGGAATAATACTAACAAAGATTAAATTTTTTTTTTTTTTTTTTTTTTTTTTTCTCTTTCAAGACTCAATCAGCATCTATCAAAGTTAAACAGAATTGCCGAGGACTTTAACGTAGCAGTGTTTTTAACTAATCAAGTTCAATCAGATCCTGGAGCAAGTGCCCTTTTTGCCTCGGCTGACGGAAGGAAACCGTAAGTAATTATAATTGTACAACCATTTTCAATTTTTGAATACTAACATTTTTGTGTTTTAAAATATAGGATTGGTGGTCATGTTTTAGCTCATGCTTCACAGACAAGAGTGTTGCTTCGGTAAGTTTTAATGGAACAATAAA
This sequence comes from Pachysolen tannophilus NRRL Y-2460, assembly GCA_001661245.1. Classification (NCBI taxonomy): domain Eukaryota; kingdom Fungi; phylum Ascomycota; class Pichiomycetes; order Alaninales; family Pachysolenaceae; genus Pachysolen; species Pachysolen tannophilus. The sequence goes on from KV454016.1 coordinate 620,358, forward strand.
TAGTTTATGTTCAAGTACTAACAAAATCGTATTTAACATTATTTAACATAATAGTAAGGGAAGAGGAGAAGAAAGAGTCGCTAAATTACAGGATAGTCCCGACATGCCGGAAAAAGAGTGTGTCTATACTATTGCTGAAGGTGGTATTACTGATAGTTCAGGCTAACTTTAAATGAAAAGCAGGATTAAAAACTGTTCTCAAACCTGCCATTGCTAGAAAGAGCTAAATAGAAAGTTTCAAATAAAATATGTAATTTATAGTATTTTGAGGTCACAAATAAAAATTAAAAAAAAAAAAAAAAAAAATAAAAAGTGTGTAAAAAATAACTAAAAATTGACTAAAAAGATGGATTTTATAGATATAATATCTATTAAAAATATATATCATTAATCAATATCAAACACAATCAAATACAATCAAAAAAAGAAAAGGCATTTAGATTAATCAATATGGGTGCTGCTATTTCGATTCCACTTGCTATTCCATCGATGATTGCTTCTAGTTTATCATCATGTTTTGGGGCAGCGATGTGTTCGGCTTGTTTGAGTAGTACGAATCCTTTATCAAAAACGTTTAAATCATCAATAGCTACAAGAATAACTTATGCAATTATATTTTTAATAAACTCTGTTTTATCATGGGTTTCATTATCTAATATAATATCAAAGAAATTAGAAAAATTAACTTGGGGACTATTTAAATTTGGTAGGAGTTTTTGTGATGATGATAACAATTGTACTGGTTTTACAAATGTTCATAGGTTAAATTTATCTTTAGGTTTTTTGCATATTATAATAGGATTATTATTGATTGGTGTTAGATCAACATCAAACCCAAGAGCTGTGATTCAGAATGGTTTTTGGAAAACTAAGATTTTCATTTGGTTAACTTTTATTACTTTGAGTTTTATGATACCAGATAAATTTTTCGTTGTTTGGGGAAATTATTTTTCTATTATTTTCTCGACATTATTTATTGGAATTGGTTTAATTTTATTAGTTGATTTTTCTCATGAATGGGCAGAAACTTGTTTGGAAAAAATTGAAGAAGGTGAGATTTATTTAGGTGATGGTGAAGATGGTGTTTTACAAAATGGGAATTTTTGGAAAACTGTTTTAGTTGGAGGTACGATTTCTATGTATCTTGGTTGTATTATCATGTCTATATTGATGTATATTTATTTTTCACATTCTGGATGTAATTTAAATACCACTGCTATAACATTAAATTTGGTTTTCACAATAGTTATCACGACTTTATCAATAACACCAATTGTTCAAGAATATAATTCAAATGCCGGTTTAGCTCAAGCTTCAATGTGTTGTATTTATTGTACTTATTTAATTTTTAGTGCATGTTTGAGCGAACCTGATGATAAACTTTGCAATCCCTTGATTAGAAGCAAAGGTACAAGAACTATAAGTATTGTTATGGGTGCATTTTTCACATTTGTCGCTGTTGCATATACAACAACAAGAGCAGCTGGGAACTCTGCTTTTTCTCATAGCTCTTCCAACCTGGCATACACAGATTCGCAATATGACTCAGTTGCTGATATAATAACGTCACAACCTTCTTTAAGGAACGAGATGCGTCTTGAAGCTATAAGGCAAGCTGTTAATGAAGGATCATTACCTGAAAGCGCTTTAAATAACCCTGGTTATTTGTATGATGATGATGATGAAGATGAATCAGGGGTAGGTGAGGAAGTTGCTTATACCAAGTACAATTATTTCTTATTTCACATTATATTTTTCTTGGCCACACAATATATTGCTGCATTATTAACAATAAATGTTGGCGCAGATGAAAATGGTGATGGTGAAGGATCAGATTTTAGACCAGTGGGTAGAACCTATTTTAATACCTGGGTAAAAATTGTCAGTTCATGGGTATGTTACGCTCTATATACTTGGAGCCTAATTGCTCCCGTTTTGTTCCCAGATAGGTTTGGTTCTTAGGAGTTTTGTTTTTCAATTTTCAATTCATTTTTGTTTGTATCTATCTATCTATCTATCTATCTTACTTTATTTTTTGTTTCGTTTAAACTTTCCAATTTGTGTAGTCTCCATTCTGCACGGTCAAAAGTCTAACTACCAACTAGCTGTAAATTTTACACTTATAAACCTCCAGAATTGGGGCGTTAGCGGGACCCATATAATTAATTTTCCACAGAAAAAGAAGTTAAAAAAAAAAACAAAAAAAGTCGGGTAACACCGATACCGATACTGTAAACGACAAAATGAAAAAAATAAAAAAAATAAAAAAAATAAAAAAAATGAAAAAGGGCAAGAAGGGCAACTTAACTTAGCTCAACACTTTGCTTAATTTAGTTCATAAGCCCAAGATTTAAACTTTTTATCAAGACATCATCTACTGCAAATATAGAACATAGAAATGTAAAAACAGAATACATGAGTTAGTTAGTTAGAAACTTTACACATCAAGTAGAAACAGAATCTGAATTAGAAACAAAGTATTTGCAAAATTACAAATTCAAATTATTCAAGCTAGCTTATAAGTAGGTCTTTTCTTAAAGGCATATATAAATATATATATATATATATATATATATATCTATATATATGTTCCGATGTCATTGGCAAATCATCTCTCTTTAAATATATTCATTTTTTGTAAGTCTTGAATTACCCTGTCTTTGTATGATTTTCAGTGAATCCAAAGAAAATAGAACGTTACTGGACCGAAAAGTTTGCCCAAAAAAAAAAATATAAAAACCGTAAATGTTGCCTAGAGAAAAAGTTGCCAGAAAAAGTTGCCAGGCAAAAAAAAAAAAAAAGCGGAAAACAGAAAAGCCAAAAAAAGTAAAACAACAAAACAAATAGAAAAATTTGCACGACTTTGTTCTGAGTATAAATTAATTGATTGAGTGAGTCGGAAATAGAAATAGTAAGAGAAATAAAGACATTTGGTATTGGTATCTGTGTACACTACATATAATTCTTTTAAATATTCTAAAGATATGTCAGAATCATATGAGAAGATTAAAACACATTTCCCGTCTGCGAGGATTAAGAAGTTGATGCAATCCGATGAAGACATAGGGAAGGTTGCACAGGCAACTCCTGTGGTTGTTGGAAGGGCTTTGGAGTTGTTTTTGTGTTCTTTGGTTGAGAAATCTTGTCATGAAGCAAGAGAAAATGGTAGTAGAAGAATTACCTCTAGTCATATAAAAAGTGCTGTAACCAAGACAGAAGAATTTGATTTTTGTGTGGAGATTGTTGAAAAATATGGAGGTGGTGGAAATCACAGTAGTTCTAATAATGGTGCGATAAGCAATTAAAGAGAACTTTTTAAGATTTGAGATTTGAGATTTAAGATTTGAAAAAAAAAATAAAAAAAAAAAAAAATATAAAAGTTGGGGTTGGTGCTTTGGTTGTATAATAATAATTAACGTTACCTTGCTACTATAATGTACATTATTTAGAATTTTTTTTTTTTTTTCTTTTTTTTTTTCCGTTTTTTTCTAATTGTTTAAAACTAAACTTTTTAACTTTCTTTTTTGTTTTTGTTCACGTTGTTATTTTTTTGGAGTTTATTTATAGTTTCTGTAATTTGGGGTTAAAAAGTGTATGTACATACATATATTATATAGTATATATTATATTATATATATTATATGTATATATATATGAGTAATGAATGTAGGTAGAATCACTTTTTTTGTAAATAAAGGATTAATCCGAAAGATGGGAGAATATGGGAAAACACTAGTTTCAGTTCTATTGGGAAGGTAGTTACGAACATAAAAGAATTTATATTACTGCTAGTTTGTTGTATGAAATGTCTCTCTTTTTTTTATATTTTTCGTGCAGTTACCAACTCCTTCACATGTAGCAGACGGAATTCAGCTAGGCAATTTACGCAACTTTGTGGGGAAATCCAATAAGAACTCGAATTAAATACATTTAAATATAAAATATATTTAATGGATTAAAAATACTCGAGGTTTTAATATTTATGATTTATATATTGTGATATATTGGCTCATTTAAATTAGTGAAATTGGCAAATAAAAAAAAAAAAAAGAAAGAAAAAATTTGAATACTTTTTTTTAAATTTATTTTCAAAATCCACAAAATAATTAAAAAATTGGTATTATTATTTCTTTTGCATTGATTTGTAAAACTAAATATTTCAAGTTTAAGTTATATTTTCTAGCCAATGCCACCAAGAGATAAATCGGCAACTTCATTGCTGTCCAATAAGTCCTTTACCAATCCTTTTAACTTATCATTGCTGCAATTACATGCGAATGTAGATACACCTGTTTATTATGTTGGGGTTGATGTTGGAACTGGTTCAGCAAGAGCCGCAGTTGTTGATCAAACGGGATCAATTTTGGGTTTAGCTGAAAGACCAATTACAAGATGGGAGTTGAAACAAAATTATATTAATCAATCTACAACTGAGGTTTGGCAAAGTATTTGTTATTGTGTTAAGACTGCTTTATCGCAATCACATATAGATGCTTCATTAGTTATGGGTATTGGATTTGATGCAACTTGTTCTTTGGCTGTTATTAATGAGAGAAATGATGAACCTGTCCCTGTTGGTCCAGATTGGAGTGCTAAAGAACAAAATATCTTGTTATGGATGGATCATAGAGCTGGGAATGAAACTGATATAATCAATGCAACAGGTGATAAATGTTTAAAATATGTTGGAGGTAAGATGTCAATTGAAATGGAATTACCAAAGATGAAATGGTTGAAACATAATATGCCTAAAGATGAACTGACTGGTAAAAGTTTATTTGAAAGTTGTAAATTTTATGATTTGGCAGATTATTTAACTCATAGAGCAACGGATAAAGAGACTAGATCTTTTTGTTCTGTTGTTTGTAAACAAGGTTTTGTTCCACCAGGTGTTGATAACTCTGCTCATGGTTGGTCAAAAGAATTTTTAGAAAAGGTTGATTTGCCAGAATTAGTAGAGGATGATTTTAGAAGACTTGGTGGAATTCCAGGGAAAAATGGAACATATTTGTCTGCTGGTGACACTGTAGGTCCATTATCAGAAAAAGCTGCTGATGAATTAGGATTAACAACAGATTGTTTTGTTGCATCTGGTGTTATTGATGCTTACGCTGGTTGGGTAGGTACTATTGCAGCAAAAACTGAAATTCCAATTCCTTCTTTAAATAAACAAGATCTGCAATTTAATGGAATTGATAGAGCTTGTGGTAGATTAGCAGCAGTTGCTGGTACTTCTACTTGTCACATTGCTATGTCAAAAGATCCAATTTTTGTCCAAGGTGTTTGGGGCCCATATAGAGATGTGATGGCTAAAGGTTATTGGCTTGCTGAAGGTGGTCAAAGTTGTACAGGTGCTTTATTGGCCCATGTATTATCTACTCATCCAGCTCTTACTCAATTAAGTACTTCTGCAGAAGCTTCAGGATTATCCAAGTTTGATTTTTTGAATTCTAGACTTGAACATTTGAAAAAAACAAAAGGTTCAAGATCAGTTGTTTCATTGGCTAAAAATTTTTTCTTTTATGGTGATTTCCATGGTAATAGATCTCCAATTGCTGATCCACACATGTCAGCAGCCATTATTGGTCAATCTATGGATGTCTCGTTAGACGATTTAGCTATTACATATTTGGGTGCTTGTGAATTTATTGCTCAACAAACAAGACATATTATCTCAGAAATGGAAAAAGCTGGACATGAAATATCTTGTATCTTTTTAAGTGGTGGTCAATGTCGTAATGGTTTATTAATGAGATTATTGGCTGATTGTACTGGTTTGCCAATTATAATTCCAAGATATATTGATGCAAGTGTTGTCTTTGGAGCAGCATTATTAGGTGCTGTATCTGCAGAAGATGCTATAAAGGCAAGAAAGCAAAATTCTTCAAAAAAAAATAGTAGTACTTCTTTATCAAGAAAAGTTTCATATCAGGATCTTAATGCAACTTCACCATATACTGTTCCAACTGCTACGGCTTCTTTAACTTCCATCTCAGCAATGGCTGCTGCTAATTTTGCTCCACAACAACAAAGTGGTCATTTCCCATTTCCTTTAATGACACCTATTGAAGATGAAAGTAAACAATTACAAATTCCAAAGGATAACTCTTCGGATGAAGATAATGATGGTGAAGATGAAGAGGAAATTGTTTCATTTGGTTCAAAGACAAACACACAAGCCAAATTCACAGATAAATTTATTAAGGATAATCATTTAAATGCCACTAGTAACCCAAGAACTATTAACGCTTCCAAACCAACTGAATCAAAATCAAATGAAAGATCAGGTGACAAGTTATGGAAAGTAATGGAGACCTTATCCGGTATGGCTAGAGTCATTGTACCTTCGAGCGACACTGACCCTGATAGAAAGTTATTGAACGTTAAATATAAAATCTTTTTAGAAATGGCAGATGAACAGAGAAGGTACAGAAGTTTGGTTAGTGATATTGAAGATGAAATTAAACAAGAATCTACAGCTGCAACTACAAGCTCAACTACAACTGTCACTGCTTAATGAGCTTCAAATTCCAATTTCTTCCTTTCATATTTTTTTTTTATTTTTTATTTTTTTTTAACCTTTTTTATTTAATTTTTTTATTGCAAACGTTTTGTATTTTCAGTTATCCTTTTAATAAAATATCATCTTTTAAATATGATTAAACTTCTCTCTCTGTCTGTCTTTCTGTCTGTCTGTCTGTCCATTCATGTAGTTTGGTTTAAATTATTAAACTTAAGACATGTCGTGCATGAAGCACAAACCATCCAAAAGAGGAAATGTTTTCTTTTTTCTTGGTGAAAAGTCTCTTGACACTCGACAACGTTTAAAACCGGCTGGTATGTTCATATTCATCGACTAAATTTGAGACCAAGGCAGAAGATGAAAATACATGAATTTTGAGCAACCCAATCAAAGAGCCATACTGAGAGCAGAATAGCAAAAATCAGGATTCAAAGCACCAACATTCTCTAAAGTTCAAAGAAAAAAAAAAATTTTTTTTGTAAAGAAAACTGGTGGAAAAAAACGGTCGTTTGTGTTTTACAAAGTGTCCTTTTCAGGAAACATGTAAATAAATGAAATATAAACAGGCAGCAGCCAAAAAATTTATCTTAAAAGTCCTTCGATATGGATTCATTGTAACTATTAGCTTCCTTTAAGAAAACTCTGAAATTCCCTTTGAAGGGATAGGCGCTTTTTTATCTACTTTATTTGATTGTGTGTGTGCGTGTGTATTTTTGTTTGTTTGTTTTTTGTTCTTTTAGCTTATTTTTGCTTTGGTGTTGAGAGGTGTTTATATATTTACATATATTAGGGAAAAAAAGGAGGAAAAGATGGTGCTGTTTGGGATTACTCCAAACCACTTCTTGCTGCTTCTAAGACAATTTTTTCTCCTAGGTGTGTTTTACCAGGTGGTTCTGGCCGATGTCTATAATTTCAGTCAAGTTGAACAGCCAGAGATATCGTATAGTAGTTTCAACAATAGACTAACTGTATTGGGAGATTTTGATTCTGTTTCTTTTTATGATTATGTGGGACAGTCGAATATTTCTTCAAGTGAGACCAATGGTTCAAACTACTTGTATGTGATTAATTCTCAGGATCAATTCCAGCCTTTGTATGAAGTTGAAGGTGATATTGAATTTTTTTACAAAATTGAAGATGATAGTATATTAATGACAGGAGATTTTTCAATAGAAAATTTAAGTTCTCCATTACTTTTCAATACTACTACTAATAATCTCACATCCATTAAGGATTGGAGCTCGAACGTCACTGGGACAATTAAAACTGTTTTCTATGATGATTATTACAAGTTAATATATTTTGGAGGTGACTTGATATATAATGATGAAATTTATGGGGTGCTGATCTATGATTGGACAGATGAAAAATTTGTTAATTCTCCCTTTAAAGGTTTTAATGAAAATGCCACTATTAATACAATAATAAAAGTTGAAGACTATGAAAATACAGAATACGGAAGTATCATATTTGGAGGCTTTTTTTATAGCTTGGGTGATGAAGATTTGTTGATTCATACTTTTTGGGAATCTGAATCTGAATTAAACGAAACTGGTTCATATATTAACAAAACTAATACCACTGTAACTGCTGACCCTGAAAACTTGGTGAGCTTGAAATTTGCAACAATATCAACTGTTAATACCGATTCAAGCTCATCTGATCTGTCAACAGGAATAATTTGTCCTGGTAATGAAGATACTTGGTTATTAGCCGACGATAATTTAGGTTCTTGGACAGCTACTTTACCATTTGAAGTAACTCCTTCAAAGTTAAGAATATATAACTCTCAGTCAGATGGTACTGGTGTTCAGAGTTTTAGAGTGATAACGTCTCCTTCAGATGGTATAATGAATTTAACTTATATTGACCCAAATACTGAAAAATTTGTATATTGTGATGCATATTGTCCATTATTGAATTCTACCTATTTGGAAGATTTAGTTGAAAGTAATGGTATTAGCTTTTATGCAGTAAATAATACTAGAAATGAGGGAACTTTAGGTTTTGGTAAAAATTATCAAGAATATGAATTTGTTAACGAATTGAGTATTGACAAATTCACCATTCAAATAATGGAATATTACGGATCACAAGCTGGTTTATCAGGGGTCGAATTATACCAATATGGTGTGGTAACGTATGCAAATGATTCTCTTAACCAGCCAAGTTGTAGTGACAGTGAGACATCAGCAAGTGCTGATCTTACAGATTCGAGTGTATGGTCTGGTTATGAAGATGTCAATGGTGCCCATCTTACCACAACAGTTGATATTTCAAATGGTGTTCCAGAAAATTTTGGTGTAATTTTTTATCCTAATATCACTTATTCGGGAAATTATTCTATTGACTTGTATACCCCTGGTTGTGATTATGATAATTCTTGCAGTAAAAGAGGAATTGTTAACGTCACTCTATACGATTCTTCAAGTGAGTCATTAGCATCTCAATTGATATACCAAACAAATGAAGAAGAAAAATATGACACAATTTATACCGGTCATTTGACTGTGGATGATGGAGCTATCCCTTATGTTGATATGTTTTTATCAGATTTAACTACAGTAACTGGTGACGAAGTTGTATTTGTTGCGGATAGAATTCAATTCAACATTATAAGTATCGACGAAAGTTATTATGAAACAGTTTCTAATAACTCAAATTCCACATCTAATAGCACGATTGAAGAATATTTGAGGATATCTATCAACGGATTATTTGAATATTCTTTAGCTAATTTCTCAGATTTCGATTACGATAATGGCCAAGATGTTCTGGAAAATGGTACAACCAATACATATGTTGGAAACTCTACTATAAATTTGATAGGTTCCACAATTCTATCTGAGAATGCAACAGTTAATGGTTTGGCTATATTAAACAGTTCAATATATGTAGCCGGAGAGTTTGAATCATTATACGGTGATAACTTTATTGGAATCGATTTGAACGGAAACTATGGATACTATAATGATACTTCTAATTCATCTTCTGTAGAAGACGAATTCGTGATAGACGGAGGGCTCGATGGTAGTATCACTGATATTTTTGTTTACGCCAACGATTCATTGATTCTAGTTGGAGATTTTGATGCTACTGTAAATTCCACCACTGTTAATGAATTGAATACCACAACAAGTACCAATGATTCAATTCGAGGAATAGCTTTATTCAACGGAGAATGGTATTCATTTGGAAATGGTACCGATACTGAAGATGATATTTATTCATTTACTAATATTATCTTTAATAATAATAACGAATATTTTATATTTAACGGAGATAATTCGAGTTTGCTAATATGGGACAATAGTAACGATTATTGGATTGAAAGTAGCGATTTCACACTCAATATTTCGCAAGCAATTACTTTGAACGGGTACACTTTTGCAAGTGGTCAACTTGCCTTTATGGATTTGTACAATGCAAACAATGGAGCTTATGTTGTAGGTGATCCAAGTTTACAAAGTTTACCATTTGAACTCACATCCGAATCTAGTATATATTCCTCAGGAATTTACTTGAACAGTAGTATGTCAGCTATTGGGGGTAACTTTGTTGCAGAAGGTTACATATATAACTTGATCTTTATCGACTATGGGGATAATAATTACACATTTGGTATTCTGGATGTACAATGGGATGATGAAGTAGAAATTTTAAGCATGCTATCATACGAAGACAGTTTGTTAATTGGAATGCAAAATGGTGTTACCATTGATGACACCAAATATGAAGGTTTAATGATATTTAATTTAAGTACAAATTCCACTTCATCATCACAACCAGAATCACTTACGATAAACGAAGGAAATGTCACGGTTAATTCTTTTGTTATTGATTCGTCAAATAATACTTTGATTGTTGGAGGTGGATTTAATCAAGCGGGAGATCTCACATGTAACGCATTATGTATTTATGATATGACATTATCGGAATGGATTAGCCCATCATTTTCTTCATCTATATCCGGTACAATTTATTATATGCAAGCTTATTCATCATCAAAATTGTTGATTAGCGGGAATTTGACAATAGGAGATGATACAGGTTATTTTGCCACATACGATCTTTCTAAAGATGAAATTTCGTTTAATGACGATTTAAATAAAAACTTAAATGATAGTGTTAAATATTTCATATTGGTTGATGAAGATGACATAACAGGAAGAATAATAGGTATTGGAGAAAATTTCATTGCTTATTCAAATGGTGGGAACGGATGGACCAGAATCGACGACGACCTAATAATGAATCTGACTACTTTCAGTGATATTCAATTAATAACTTTGGAAACAGATGATGACAACAATGATGAAACCATATTCAATAAAAATCAAACTTTGTTGGTCTCAGGTTTCTTGTCCCATGAAGTTTATGGCAATTTCTCATCAGGTTTCTATAACTCATCATCATGGATCCCATTTTTATTCACAGAATCATCAAGTGGATCTTCAACAAAAATTAACCAAGTATTATTGAATGAAGAATCTACTATTTCGGAAAGCACATATTCCTTATCAAAAGGTGGTAAGGTTATGCTTATACGAAACGTCGTTGGTGTCGCTTTTGCATGTGCTCTAGGAACCATTTCATTGATTGGTGTTGCTTATGCATTATACGCAGTAATTGGTAAAAATAAAAACTACAACTCCAAGACACTAGAATCTAGAGTAGCTGAAAAGGAAATGTTGGACACTGTACCTCCTGAACAATTGATAGATAGCTTAGATCATGCTAAACATTTTACTAAAACTACTGCAAATTAGGTCAGAGTTTTATGTATACATTTTTGTTTCTTTTCTTTTCCTATATATATTTCCTAGAAACAATTGTTAATAGTTTTGTTAAAGTTTTCTCTACTTTTTACGTTTTTCTTTTGACTTTTCTTTAATACTGACTTTTAATCATCATTAATAATTCAATTTTCCTCTTCTTTAAATATGTTTTCATCTTAATTACTACATTTATGTCCGATAATGTTTAGTACTGCAAATATCGAAATTTAGCTCTCTTATCTTGTCCTGGATTGAATTAAATGAAAAAATACCAAAGAACTTAAAGTGAAATAGAAAAATATAAAAAAAAAAAAAAAAAAATAATTAAAAAAAATTTTAAGTGAAAAATTTTTAACCGAAAAGATCAATGTTTAATCCAGGATAGAGAGAAGAATAAAGCGAGATTGAATATGGCTAGTAATATTGTTGGGATTAAACATGACAGGGTCACTAATACCTCATCTACCGATTTTCCTGGTTATACAAGTAATACAACTGAAGATTATTCATGGAGTTTAGCAAGGTTTAAAGAAAAATTTGATATCAAGATATCTTTCATAGCAGATAGAACTGCAAACTTTGATTTGATTGGTATAGATACTTCGATAGCGAATGCTTTTAGAAGAATTATGATAGCAGAGGTTCCTTCAGTTGCAGCTGAAAACGTCTATATATTCAATAATACCTCTGTTATTCTGGACGAAGTATTGGCTCATAGAATTGGGTTAATTCCCTTAAAAGTTGATCCAGATTTACTTACATGGATAGATCCAGCTGCTGATGAGAAAGATAGATTTACTGATGAAAACACTATTGTTTTAAGTTTAGATGTGGTATGCACAAAGAATCCACATCCTTTGAAAAATAATAAAGAACCTACAAATTTATTTAGAAATTCAAGTATATATGCCAGGGACTTGAAATTTGAACCACAAGGAAGACAGTTGGAAATTTTCAAAGATTCTCCAGTTGTTCCAGCTGATCCGGATATTTTATTAGCTAAATTAAGACCTGGACAGGAAATATCTTTAAGAGCACATTGTATATTAGGAGTTGGTGCGGATCATGCCAAATTTTCACCTGTTTCAACAGCTTCGTATAGATTGTTACCAGTAATTGATATTTTGAAGCCAATAACCGGAGAAGACGGTGCCAAGTTTCAAAAATGTTTCCCATCTGGTGTTATCGATATCAACTCTAGAGGAGAAGCTTACGTTAAAGATGCCAGAAAGGATACCGTTTCTAGAGAGGTTTTAAGACACAAAGAATTCGAAGGAAAAGTTAGTTTAGGAAGGAGAAGAGATTATTTCATCTTTAATGTGGAAAGTACTGGTGCAATGTCTCCAGAAGAGATATTTTTCAAAAGTGTTAGAGTATTGAAAAATAAGGCTGAATATTTGAGGAATTGTCCAATTGGAAATTTAAACTAAACCAATCAAAACCATTTCTATTTAATTAATTCGACTTGACTTATAATTGTACCTTAATAAAAACATAAAAGCTTCTTGTATAAGATAGAAAATATCAAATAATCGTAGTATTGTTTTTTTTTTCTTTTTTCTTTTTTTTTCTATACAAAATCATCAACATTAAATGATCTGCTTGCAAAACTTTGAAACCCTCCTGGCATGGTCCCACCAGCTGTTGGAGCCGAACTATTAGTGCTACTATTCATAGTGCTACTATTTATATTACTCGAATTATTATTAGAAGCATCATCTCTCTGAAAGCTTTTGATTCTCTGGTACATCTCCTTTGGATTTATTTCAAATATTAGAGCATTACCGCAATAACCATCGTATTCATCATCGTTATCGTTAAATTTTCCCTCAACCGGCTCCCCACCTAATCTATGCTCCACTTCCTGGGTACTTCTGCTATTGTTGTCCTCATTTCCTGCCTCTATTAATTTTTCATTGTTGATGCAAGTGATACAGTATAAAAAATACTGTAATGCTAAAATCAAAAAATCATTGAATAATATGAAACATTTGAATTTGTAATAATTTTTGAAAACTTTCTCTCCAATTATCTGTAGTGTGAATCCTCCTGAGAGATAATTACCTCCATTACTTACACTTGGTGGTGGTTGCTTGAATAAAAAAAGATGATATAATATTTTAACCAGATTGAAAAAAATCAAAAACTGAAGTATTGATTTACTAATTAATCTCTTGACATCAAAACTTAAAGAAGCCTGTTGACGATTTTGTAATAAATCTCTTGGAAATGGCTTGGAAAGGATAATTTGCAAAATACTTTGTAATATCAATTCAAATAATGACAAATTATTTGAATAATTGATAATCAATATTGAATATATTAGTACTTCCAAATTTTTAATAAAATGATTATTGAAATATTTCTTCCTCTTCTGTAAAATGCTTCTATCATTTAATTTCAATTCTCTCTGTAGTACTATTGGGAAATGCTTATCCTCCTCCGGCTGTGAAGAAGGTATATATATCGATGATGCCATTATTTTATATAATCATGTATATTTATCTAAACTATAATTTTTATGATATCGTCCTTAATTACTAATAATCACTCGGAAACTCATTAATATGGCCTTTTCAAACCAAGAACTACCACTAGAAAAACAACTGACCTTTATTCCAATCAACGTTTAGTAAAGTAGAGTACGTCTTTAACGAAGATGATAATTTATTATATATTATTATTTGATAAAAAAAAACGTAGTTTGGAATACTACAAATTTAAAGGCTAAAGAGGTTATACCAACTAATAGTAACGGTAGAAGTAAAAATACATGTCATTAATAATAGAAGAAGAAGGTTTAAAAAGAAAAACAAAAAGAGCTATATGTGTATACTTTTTATGGTTTGAAGTTCATTCCTTGGATTAAATCACCACCTAGTCTAAATATCTCTGTGATAACAGCTTCCTTATTAAATTCGACTTTATCTTCTTCATTACTTGGCTTCAAATTGAAGCCCAAGTTGACTTTAAATTTTTTAGTTCCTGTTGTGATTCCAGGATAGAATAATCCTGAAATGATGTTTTCATCTCCTGAAGGATTTAAACCAGTGAATTTGCTTGATGAGAAAATGATACTGTCCTTGAAATATTTGTTCAATTCTTCTAGTAATTTTGAAAGTGGATCTGAAATGATTTCTTCAGGGAAAGATGTTAATTGAATTAAATTTTTAAAAGAATTTTGCGGTAAAATCCCTGAAGATGAATCTAATTTAAATGGGAGTTTCAAGTTAATAATGAAATCATAATCGTTTAATGCGGGCGTAAATAACAATTTTATAGTTTCGGAATTTAATCCATTTTGTTTCAATATATTGATTGCAGCTCTCGATAAAGCAGTTAATCTCACCGATAAAGGCAAAGAATGTTCGTTAGACCATAATATTCCAGAATAGTCATCTTTAGAACCAATAAAAAATTGCAATTTCGAACCTGAAGGATCTTGTTGTCTTAATTTCTCAAAATTTGAATTTATTAACTGGTATGATTGAATTGTTAAACGATCTGATAATTTATTAGTCATTTGATCTTCATCTTCTTCTGGATCAATCTTTCCTTTGACCAAGTCCAAAATTAAAGCATCCTCTTTCCAGTTCCATCTACTTAAGAATTGTAAAATCCTCAAAAACCCAGATTCAACACTGGATGGTACAGAGTATGGTGCTGGATCCACAAATACCTTAATAGCAATTAATTCAATTAATTCATCACTGAAGTGAACTAATAATAGTTGAGAGTCCAACCATTTTTTGAAAAGTCTGACAGATGCAGAATAAAATACATAATGATGTGATAATGTTTGAAATGTTCTGTGATGCTTTATTGCTCCCATGTAGTTACGAACAAATTCTAAATAAACTTTCTTCAAAATTTGTTTCTGTCTTTCAGTGCTATTTTCAATAGCCCTTAAGTATAATATTTCATCTCTTTCTGTTAATATTCTAATTTTGAAACCATAACCTTCCGGAGTCAAAATAGTCAACGATGTGGCAGAATCATTGAATTGGATTTTATTAAAAGTTGTTAAATTTGATTTATAATTGGTTTCATTATTTAGCAATTCATTAATTTTTAGTAAAAACGCAGTTTTGGTTTTTTCTAAAGCTATCAATTCATCTGGCCATTTCGTAGAACTCTCAAATTGTAATATAACTTCGTTATAAAAATCTGGATTCGAATAGGCAAATGGAACAGGTTGTAATAATGATGTGTATCTCAAAGCTGGAGAAATTGGAGAAAACGATCTTATTTTCAAAGGTAATTCCAAATTCATTAAAAGTTTCGTCAATGACTCATATGATGCATTCAATGATTGATACGAGTGTAATGATAGAATAGATTGTTTTGATGATGCTGGTAATAAAGGTTGAGGTAAAAATTTCTGGAGTTCGTTCACTGATGTCTTGACATCTATATCTTTTTCGTTATTGCATAAATGCAACTTGAAAATGTATTTTATAATTTCGACTATAATTGGTTGTTCAAAAGAACTTTCCCAGAGACAGCAAAGTTGAATTACTCCATCTTTAAATTTTCTCAAAGAGGCCCTTTGACCCCAAAATGATTTGAATTTCAAACACAGTTCCTGATCATCATTATTTGGACCCTTAGTTATTAATTTTTCACATTCAAGTGGATTTAAATATAAGCCAACAACTAAACTGTTTGTTTCTAAATTACTATTCGGCTTTCGCCTAGAAACAGAAAATATATTGTCATTTTTTTCTAAATTTACCGAAATTTGTTTTACTCTATCACCTAAAGCTTTTCTTAATACAACATAGACCTTGTTTTTAATATAGTTTTCAAATGTTAAAAATGAAATTTTTTCTAAAGGTCCAAAATTTTCGTTTTCCAAAAACTGATTAAGAGGACATTTAATCACCAAATCATACTTGAATAAATCAGAAGAGATATTTTCCAAGAATATTGATTCAAATCTATCTCTAACGACATCATTCAATAATAATAACGATTCAGATGCATATTTTTTCAAAATTTCATAAGAAGATTTTGTCATCTTCCATAAAATATTTATCTTTGTATTTTTATCAAATATAGTTGGCACATTGAATCCATTTTTCTTATAAAAGGCACCATTTGTTTCTACAATCAATGAATTAAAAGACAAATAACCTTCTTCAGATAAATCTTGAGTTGCCAAATATTTAATGGTAGCCTTGAACAACTGGTAACTAGAAAACCCATGAAGCAAAATCTTATTACCATTAACTCCACCACCTTGCAATAATGCACTCATCAAGATGGCAAATTCAAAATGTCCAAAACCACCATCAGCAAAGCTCGAAGAGAAGCCTCTCTGTTGTAACCACAATTTTCCTAATATAGATGCATCTTTGAAAGCTTCTGTAGTTTTTTTCGTTGTGTATAAGTATTTCAAATAATATTCATAAGATGTCGATGATAAAATAGATGAATTATATAGCGGTGTTGGAGGCAAATTTTTGGAATCATCAGAAGTTTGAACTCTGATACAATTTCTATCTGGTAATAATTTTTTGGTATCGAATATTCCAAACGGGAAACCTACAATTAATCTAATTGAACTTTTAGTCTTTGCAAAAATTAAATCATCTTCATTTTGAGTATCAACGCTGACTATCTTGAGAGCTGGACATAACACATCGCCATTGACATATTCATAAGAGATTTTAATAGGTAAATGATTTTTCTTGGATAATGAGTGTAAATGTTCACATAAGTAACTCAAGTAAAATGATCTTTTATATAAACATCTATAATTCAAATAGTCTTTTTGTTGGAAAATGGATTTGGGCATTGTTAAAGCAATATCAACAGTTACACCTTTTGGAGTTGTAATTCCTGTTTTCAAACCAAAACTTCCAACTAAAGAAACTTCTTCTGGCTTTAAATATGAAAATTGATAATTTAATTTAGTTGGTTTTGGATCTGGGAATGGAACCGAGACTTTTGAATTCTTCAAATAAGTTTCAACATGTTCTAATGATAAGTCTTTAATCTCAGGAATTTGTTGTATAACGTCATATAACCTATGTAAAACTTTTTCAATCAAACTAACGTGTGAATCTTTTAATTTTAACTCTTTAATCAATTCATCTATTTGTAACTTGAAAATATTAGACTTGAATAATTCAGCAGTCTCTCTAGCGACCTGAACATCCTGGGCAGATAACTGCTGTTTTTGTCTCTTAGTATTAGGTGGAGCAGTATCATCAACTTCGTTTTCTTGTTCAAAAGATGAAGCCGATGATATATCTTCATTATTGTCCTTTTTCTCATCCTTTCTCGATTCCACCTCAAACGATTCAACACCGTTAATCTCTTGAGACAAAACCTCTCCACCCCTACTTCTTTTAACCATATTCACTTCTATGGAGACAAAAAGATTAGGCTCTAACTAATTAAAAAAGATCTATTGATTATTACTTACTACCATACATTCATTTTTACCTACTAAAAAAAAATTTTTTTTTTCCTCTTTTCACAAAGTGTGTAAATTTCAGAACACCGAAGAACATGGCAGAATGAAAGCATTTCATAGCAACAAGACGAGATCATCATTTAGGAGTTGCTAATGACTTATCAGATGGAGATGTTTTGATGAGTATCAGGCTTTGGGATCAAAAATCTTTTGGAGGTAAGAGCAAAAAGAAAAAAAATGGGTCAAGTGTAAGTAGAGAGTTCTTTCTATTGAAAGGAAATATAAAATTCTATTCTATACTATACATATATCATTAAGGAAAGATTGAGCTCAAGTTAACCAAGGACAGTATACCAATCTGAATGAACAGAATAACAGTCATGAGAGTTTTCAATGACACATTTCTTAGTTATTAACCATTGTAAAATTTCTTTTAATTCGGGAAAACTTAGAACTGCCTTGAGGGTGTTAAATAGTACCCATGATGAGATATTTGGTCTAAAGTAAATATTATGTATCATCGTTGCTATAATTTTTTTCCATAACTCAATGTTGATATTACCGTTCATATCGATCCATATCTTTGAGCAAGGTTTACCCAAGGGTAAAGCGATTTCATTGAGAGGAAATTCTTCAACATGTTTGTTACCTTTTGCTATAATGAAGTCACAGTCCAATTTTTCCTTATCGATATTACGAGAGACATAACTATCAAATAAATTTTCCATTGATTTGTCAATTCTAATTAATTTTATTTTATCACTGAAAAGTAAATGGAGTAATGGTGGGATTGTATAATCAGGAGTGACTTGTGATAAAATCATACCTTTTGAGTTTTCGGTAACTGAACATATAGCTCTGTGGAAACTTGAAGCTCCAATCAAAAAATTTTCATCAATTTTATTTTCAAGTAATTGATAAACTCTATCAGATAAGGTAAATTTAATATCCGAATCTTCTCCTAAATACACAATTTCTTTTGCTTCTTCCAACTGTTTTAAGACTTGACGGCAATTGGAATCACCAAGTTGTTCCAAAATGGTTTTCGATTTCTTAGAATTGAATTCACTACGTGGAGATGCAAACATCGCTTTCACTGCCACTTTTGTTTCTGTAATCGGATCATCCTTTTGAATTTCCAGTTTAAGCGGTAATGTAAAAGTTAAACTGGCTAAAATGTGTTCTCTTTCAATCATGGAACTTTCTTTGGAAAAATCAATTTCTTCAACAGGTTCAACTGTAAAAGAATATTGCGAATAATTGTCATCAATATCGGCAAATAACGAAATAGAATCCTTATCTAAATAAAATGATTCACTATTTTTCCATAAATCAATCATATGTTCTAAATCAACATCTTGTAAATCTTCTAATGTAACTATACCTTTCTTAATCGAATTCGTTAAAAAAATTTCCCATGCACTGCTGACTTTTGCAATTGTCTTAGATCCAACAGATTTCCTAATTGTTGGCCATTTTTTTCTAAACTTTTCATGTTCTGAGCGTGGATAATTGAATAGTTTGGCTATCTTAATCCACTCGATTGAATTATATGGAGCTAATGACTTACTTATGACAACTGCCTTTATAGCTAACATTATATCATCTGCTGTAAACTGAATTGTAGCCTTTCTTTGACGAGTTATTCCTACCTGAGACATTTCATTACTATTTCTTTCTTTTTTCTTGAATTGTTTTCTTCTTTTACCTTTGGTTGTAGATAAATAAGATAAAAGCGGATCGATATGTTCCCCTTCTTCGGCCTTGTTCAATTTCAAAGTTTTATTTTCAGTCTCTTGAACCAGATCTTGAACTGGCAGTTTGTTAAATTTGTTTGGTTTGCCAATGGATTTTGCTTGCCTTTTAACTTGGTGACTCGAAGCAGTTGGAGCTACTAAACTTTCAGCTTTATCATTCTTTGTAGTGAGCTCTTGTAATTTTTTTGAAGGAGAAATTTTTGATAATCTTGCTCGTTTCGGTGGGTTTTTATCAAAGGCTCTTGGAATCGGAGTCATTAAAAATTCAAGATCTGGCTGAATCAAAGTAGGATTCTCTAATACTGCTCGCGATGTTTTATATTCTCTAATATTTAATTTGTCTATGAAAGATTTAATTTCTTCATCACTTGGCGTATTATTAGTCGATATAAACAACGTTTTATTAGTCGTGACTTCTCCCGTACGATTTGAAACTAACTTTGTTGATAATGTCTCAATTTCTCCTTTTTGAACCAAAACCATTGAATCTCTTTTCAAAGTCTTTTTATCAGTGGAATACAGATTATTAATTCTATTATCCAATTCTCTGCGAAATCCTTGATCAGCAACAACAATACCTCCATTTTCTTCCAACATTTTAAGAATTTCATTTTGCCTTTGAATTGACTTTAAGTTTCCACGGTATCCATCAAAACTCATAGAAAATTCCTTGGAATTGCTTAATAAGTCTCTTGGATTAGTTACTGATGGATTTTTCAGAAAATGAGATTCAGATATTCTAGGGTTTGTAGAGAAAATTCCTTTCAATCTAAGGGCAGTTGGCTTTGGAGTAGGTGCTAAAGATGAAGTAGCTGTCAAATCAGTTTCCGAATTATTCAATTCAGGATTATCATTTTGTAAAGTAGCATCAATGGATGCAGGATTATAGTTTTCTTCATTAGCAGTTGGTGACGAAGAATCTTCAGATGGAGCTTGTTTCTTTTTCTTTTGGGAAGGTTCTTCTTCTGCAATAGGTGCTTCAGCAACATTTGACTTTCTTGGTCTCCCACGCTTTTTAACAGATTTGTTATCATCAGAAATCAGACCTGAATCACCTTTTCCTATTTGCTCATCAATACTACCTACAGTTTCATTGGTATTATCAATCACCACCAGAAAATTCGAGGTTTTTGCATCATTTCGTTTCAATAAATGTTGAGTTTCTTTCTTCAAAACTGGATCTTTAATTCCTCCCCAATAGACTCTCTCTATACCATCTCCACATTTGACAATATCAATTGTATTTCCAATGGGTTTATAATTCTGTAAGCTTAATTCCACAAGTGAGCAATCATCGGAAAAATCTTGTTTAGAAAATTCTCCCAATAAAGATGAATTTAAATAGTATCTAAAGAATTTCGACTTCCCATCGGAATCAGTAACTCTAAAGATTGGATTAGCTGAATTTTCATTTCCCAGATCGGAAAAAGGTAAGGAAGAAAAGTATCTAGAAAACCATTTATTATTACTTCCTGTTAAGTTTTTAGTTAATTCCATTGATGTAATACCTTTATTTCCGCTTTTAGCCACTGCTTGCATGATTTGACTGTCTAAAGTAAACAATTGATTCATTGACGGAACAGGATCTTGTTTGTCATTGGAAAATTTTTCTTCAGAATCCTCATCTTCATCTTCGTCCTCATCATCAACAGCATCTTGTTGTTCATCTGAAGAAATTTCTTCACCATCATTTTGAAGATTATCTTGAGCATCATAATCTTTTACATACATTAAAGCTCTTGCTTTTACTTGAGAATTTTCTGAAGGCATAACGTAGACAATTTTAAGAAATCCATTTTCCACTAAACTAACTATTAATTTTCTAAATCTTTTCAAGTCTTGCTTAGAAGTAAATCCCAACTGTCTTCCTAAATCATACTGAACTCTCAATTTGTTTTTAGAATCTTTAACTGCTTCCACTATGGATTTCAATATTGCAGGGCGATTAACTATTTGTGCTTCCCGATTTTCTTCAAACCATTTTTCATCGAAAAACCTTTTATGAACAAGTAAATTAGTAGTTACACCAGGACGTATTATTGGTATTTTCACTATTAAATCTTGAGAAATTAAAGTATCTAAACGTGAAGTAAAACTTCTCGGATCCTGCCCTGAAGCCTTTGCTAATTCACTTCCAGTTATACCTTCATTTTTCTTTTTAATGATTATAGATAAAAGATCAAAAGGATTAGAACCTATTGGGTTCCCAGTCTTGGGCATATTTGTAAGAAATAACCATCTTTTTTCTTCACTTATTTTAATAATTATATCTTGTTTCTGATTTAATATATAATTAAAATCTGTTTCCCTAGCAAGCAATCTATTCGATTCAAAAACATTTATCTCTCGATTCTTCATCAAATATGTCCAAATAATCATCTTGAAAACATTATTTAACGATATTATTCTATTAGATACAATTTCCCATACATTATCTAATTTCGCCCCATCAGGAAAGTTAATGATTAATTCCTCAATTATATAATCAACAAGTTCATCAGGAGATGGAACTGCCGACATCTTTCTGGAAAAAGTTATTTATAATTAATTGTTTCCACTTAAATATGATATAGAATTCAAACTATATTGTATTCCATATTTCTCTTAAAACTCAATAATTTGTTAAATAAAATAACGATAAACAACTTTCTATTTCCTAATTTGGAAGACAGCTTTACTACTATTAAATATCAAATAAATCGACAACAACGATAAAGAGAATGATGATGATGATGATGATGATGAGGATACTGATGAATATTTTTATTTAAAGATTCTTACAGGGGAGAGATTTGAAATGACATATTTGTGTTTTTCCGGTACTATATACAAATTATCTATATATCTTATTAGGTGTAAAATTTGATTGCATCTTGTATCTTAACATAGGAGCCTTTTGGACCTGCTACTGGACCTTTTACCAATATATATCCCTTTTCATCATTGATATCGACAATTTCGACATTTTGTATTGTTACATTATCACCACCTAATCTACCAGCCATCTTTTTTCCTGGTAAAACTCTTCCAGGAGTTTGATTTTGTCCCGTAGAACCAGCAGATCTATGAGCCAAGGAAACACCGTGACTTGCTTTTAAACCATGGAAATGCCATCTTTTCATAACACCAGCAAAACCTTTACCCTTTGATACAGACTTCAAGTCCACAAACTTCCCAACTTCAAATAAAGAAGGTTTTAACACGGTACCTACTGGTAATAAATTTGATTCATCTTTAATTTGAAATTCAACAATTTTTTCCTTTGGAGAAACTTCGGCTTTACTAAAATGGCCCAACATTTGTTTTGTCTGGTTTTTCAATTTATAACCATATCCAACTTGTTGTGCCACGTAACCGTCATTATCTAATGTTTTATTATGAATAACTTCTACTTGATCAATTTCTAAAACTGTACAACCAATTTTATCTCCATTTTCACGGAAAAAAGGAACCATACCTTTCTTGACTCCAATTAATCCACATCTTGCTAGTAATCTCTTTCTATGCCTTGCTGCTTCTGGTGATTTATCAAAAGTAGGTGTTTCTGTATAGACATAAGGAATAGCACCTGGTGAAGTTAAAGAAGCTTTTGTTCTCAACTGTTGTTGTTGCTTCAACGGCAGTTGCAACTGCAGTTGAAACCGCAACAAACCTTGCTGCGAGAATCTCAATCTCAATAAAGACTTCAGAATATTACTCATTCTATTTAGCTTTAGCTTCAAAGATATATTAACACAATAAATAAAATATAACAAATCTTGTATACTATCTTTCAATTTCGCTTCTCGTTGAATTTAATAAAAATTTTTCAAAAACTATTGACTCTTAAATGATACACGACCATATTTTTCTTTGCAATTTTTCATTTAATACTACGAATCAATGAAATAAATGAAATAAATTAATAACTACAAAGATCAGTTTCTATATCTTAGATCAAGTATTTGAAACTGTTATGACATTGAAAAAATTAATAAGCTAAAATAAAATAAAAAAATAAATAAAAAAAAAAATTATGCGCTATGTACAAGTTTATTTTATTTTTTTATCTTTCAATGTAATAGTTTCATCATCAATATATATTCCTTTACCTTTATAAGGTTCTGGTGGGTGGAATTTCCTCAAGTTTGCAGCATAAAGCTTCACCTGTTGCTTATCGATTCCTTCAATTATTATTCTTGTTGTAGAAGGAGCTGATACAATTAATTTTTCAGGAACTGGGAGTCCTTGTAATACACATTTACCAACTTTCATCATTACATAATTTTTCCCATCATCTTTTTTTTCAATTTGAGCTCTGTACCCTGTACCAACAAATCGTAACATAGTAAGATGGCCTTCACTTACACCTACAATATTATTTTGTAAAATTGATCTTACAGTTCCCCACATGGATTTTTGAATCTTATCATCTAAATCAGGTACTGATACATTCAATTTACCTTCTAAATTTTCAATTTTTACAAAATCAGGAATAATTAAATCCAAAGCACCTTTTGGTCCCTTTATCGTTGCAACTTGCGACAACTTAATTGTTGATCTTCCCTTTTTAATAATCTTAGGTATTAAAATTTTATTTAATTCAAAACTAGTTTCCGCTGTCATATAAATTGGAGCCGAACCTATATGTGACTGAACATATCTACTAGTAGAGAAAAACATCCGGCTACTAGTGAACATCGCTCTCCTCGAGCAACCAACTTGACCAAACAACATTTTTTAACCTAACTCTCGAAGACCTAAAAAAAAAATATATATATATATATATATATATATATATATATAATAAGAGTTCATTCATTTTCGTATTGTCCGTCAATCTTTTGTTGATGGAACGGAACAAACAAAAAAAAAAAAAAAAAAATTTTGTTTATTTGCCCGCTACAAAAACAAAACCAGAAAAAATCAAATTTGGCAGATTTTTATTTTTTATTTTTGAATCTGCCAAATTGTCAGTTGTTGTTTGCCCGTGTTGTTATGTGAATGGACCAGACCACAGGATGACCCCTTATTGATCTCTATGACCCGATAACAATTTAACCGCCGATAAGATGAAAATGAAAACAAAAGATATATATATATATAGTTTATATTGAATTTGTTTAATCACGAGGATGTCAACATCTTTGTTGGCGTATAGTCAACAAAGGTTGACATTAGGAGTGGTTCTGGTGGTTGGTTTGAAGTTTGGAGATGGGAAGTTGGGTTTTTCAAAATTGAAATCATTACGAGGTTGTTATCAGATGGGGAAAAGGTTTATGGCGTTTATGCCGCCGCCGCTGCCACAATTAGCAGCATCAGCTTCATTAGCACCTTCAGGTTCATTAGCGCTGCTACCGCCGTTGTTGAATAATGGTAATGATTACGATAATTTAAAAGTTGATGATGAAATTTTTCTCAAAAATTTATTGTACAAAGCAGAATTCCGATCAACTTTAAATTATTACTCTAAATTTAAATATAATAGGATATTTAAGCATTTTCAAAAATCTCCTCAATTAATTCAAGAATTAACAGCGCTTAATGAAAAACTGTCTTGTTTTGAAGATAATGAAAATAAATTACCCGATATAGGTTCTCTTGTGGAGGCACAACTTAATTCAGGTGAAGTTATCTTTGGTATTGTTATTAAACCATCAATTGGTAAATTTAACGAATCTTTAAATTGTTTACAAGTTTTCACAATAGATGGGAAATTTATTAATATAAGACCTTGCGATGTTACTTTCCACATTTATAAATTTTATAATGTAAAATTTTTACAAAATTTTTTAAATTCAGAAATTGAAGATTTTAAATATTCTCATTTACAACAGGTTCAATATTCTTTAATTTTATTTATTGATTATTCATTAAGTGTTTTTGAAAAATTGAATTCAACATCAATTTTTGATTATGTTTTTGCAAATATTTCCTCTGACAATATCATGAAAAGTTTAACTTTGCAAAATGCTTATAGATCTATTCCTAAAGAAGGTTTGAGTAATCGAAAGATTACACCTTTTGCCGTTTTATTTGCTTTACATTTAAAATTAACAAATGATCCAATTAATTATCAATTTTATAAATCATCATCCAGTTTTAACTTAACTTCAAATAATAATTCCAATTTTACTCCCACATATTTTGTAAATTCAAAAAATTTGCAAGATAAATTATATGATGTAATATATAATCTTCACCAACAAGACTTTGACGAATTTAATGATTATGTTAAGTTACTCTTACAAGAAATAGCGGTAAATGGTGTGCTAAATAGCAATTTACTCAAATCATTTTATTATACTAGTAATATTAATAAGTTGATTGTTTCTTTTCTAAAATATTACATAGTGTACCCTCATGAATTATTTGAAAAAACATTGGCAAAAGTCATTAAAAATAACCAAGATAGGTCACCAGCAGCTGTTTTCAAATTATTAGTCAAATTAAATATTTATAGAGATGATGAAATCAATGGATTCGATGATCCACTATTATCTACAGATAATTTTTTTGTGCATCCTAAAAATCAAACAACATTGGCAGTTTTAAACACAAATCAACTATCTGATACTCATAGTAAAGTTTTCAATAACTGGAAATTCGCCAAAGATGATGAAACTTATAAGTCTAATGATGATAACAATAATAATAACAATAACAATGAAAGTATGTCAATGGAGTATCAAGATTTTTTTAAGCATTTAAGAAATCATAATGACTTAACAATGCATAAAAAGGATATACAAGTTTTTGGAATACCACTTCGTGGAAACTTACTTGAATTGGGATTTAACAAACAAACTAGCGACCTTTGTTTCTCAATTGAAAAAATTAATAGCAGGAACTGGATAGTAAATATTCATTTACCTGATGTAGGTAGCTTTATATCACCAAATTCTAATATTTTTAAACAAATTTTGGAAAGATTTATTGTTAAAGATTTCAAGTTGCCAAACGGATTGATGTCTTTCTTACCTAATGATATCATCAATGGACTAGTATTTAAAGAAATTGATCAACAGTTTGAAGATTATAATGAAGATGAAAAAGTGTTTAACTGTATTACGCTAAGTTTTCAATATAGACCTAGAGATGACGAGAAAAATTTTGAAAATCCTATTGTTACTTTAAAATTAGATAAAATTAACGATGTCAAGATCTTATTAAAAGAGGAGTTGGATTATGCTCTAGGAAATTCATCTTCATTTTTTGACACATATACGAACCCAAATATTCGAACATCATTAGATCTTACTCCCATAACAGATATTATTCAAGTTTTACAGTTGAAAAGGAATTTCAGAAAATCTTTTGGATCACTTAATATAAATTTTGCTTCACAGTCCTTGAGTGTTAATAACAACCACATTAAAGATGATGATATTTTATTCGATGAATCAAAATTACAATTTAAGTCTTCATGTAATCTCAAACCATTTTCGACTGAACTGTTTTATGAGGAATTGTCTTTAATGATTGATGAGTTTTCTTCAATTTATTCTTCAAACAATCATATTAATGCATATTTTCATACTCAAACTTTTAGGGAAGAAACAACAGATAAAGATGATGTAGTTATTGTTAACCCAATGAATTCGTTAACACCAAAATATACGGCCTCAATTTTTGATCATTTTTTATTTGAAAGAACTTATTCAAATAATTTGACTCCGACTTCGTATTTTTGCTGTTTGGAATTTTTATCACAAGATGAGTTATTCACTGATCGAGGTAACACTTCTAATGGCGGTGGTTATATGTTATATGGATTACACAATAATTTGATGAAATTTGGTATTCCACTCTCATCTTTAGAAAATTTAATTAACCAGTGGCAAATTTTAAAGTTTCTTGAAAAACAGTTCTTCTTAGAGAATCCAGGATTTGATGAGTCGCATTTATTTTTAAACGGATATTTATTAAATGAAGAAGATAAAGTCACTAGGGAAAGAAACCTTGATTTGAAATCTTTTCATAAAAAGTATATTTCTAAGAATGAGAAGGTTATAGATTTCATGACTCAAAACTCTAAACGATACTGGGTTTTAAAATGGCTTGAAAATTTTTACAAACCAGTAAATCGAAAGTTTTATGAACAAAATAATCTTGATAATACTGTTGAGACAGAATCAGAGTTTTTCCCGATCTTATCATCACCAGAGGCCAAATCTGCTTTACCAGTTTTTTTCAAATGCGTAGTATTTCAGTCTAATGCTTATCCAAGGTTGGCAAGGGCCTATTGCATGGAGTTGGGAATTGAGGTGGAGATTCTTTTGTTTTCTGACACAAAAGTTGTTGTTGGAGACAGATTGGTTTGCACCACTATAGTTTATCTAGATAGCATCTCTAAAAGATTGGTTTTGATGCAATAATTCTTGAAGCTACTATCCCATTCATTCGTATTTATTTAATATTTCTATTTATTTATTTATTTATTGCTTATCATGATCCATGGTATTATTTATTATTTCTATTTATTTATTTATTTATTTATTTATTCAAAAGGTTATGATGGTATGCAATATATCTCTACGTTTACATTATTGCACATTTACATTATACAACAAAAGTAACAATAATTTATAGAGAATGTGTGAAAAAATACTAACTTAATACAATTTTAAATCCTTCGTGACTTGATCTAGTACTGCTTTTGGAGCTGGACCTAACCCCAAGACAGTAGCGGAACCAGCAGCAATTTGTGTTCTACCAGCATCATGAACTATATACGAATTTATATTTAACGAAATTGCTCTTGCATATAATAAATCCATATCCTCCTGGTTATCACATTTCAAAGTTATCTTTGCTTGACCTGAATTTTCCCAACGTTCTAATAATTGTAAATTTTTAGAAAATTCACCTGTTAACATTAACCTATATAGAGCTATAGCAGCATGACAACACTGAGCTGCCGCTTTACCTTTTCCCATTTGTAAGTCGGTTCTAACTATTAATGCAATTCTACACTCACCCGGTATCTCATTCAAAGGTCTTGAATCAACTTCAAATATTTCTTCTTCTTCTTCTTCTTCTTCTTCTTCAGTACTTCCTCGACAGATGGGGTTTTGCAATAATGGGACTTGAGATCCTAAAAATACTCCAACAGCTAGGGCAATAGCCGACACAGCTACATATCGAACCACTTGATTCGATGACATATTTTCTTCTATAACAACTCCTAGAAAATCAATATCTCAGAACAGTTTAATTGTTTAATATAAATTATATTTATTTATATTCATATATATATATATTACTTAAAGGAGAGAGATAGAAAAAAAAAAATCTTAGCATAACTAGCATACTTTTGGATCAAATGATCAGTTACAATTATATTCATTATTTCTATTTAAATAGTTAAACTAATACTTTTTTTTGAGCATTTTTCTTCTTTGACTTCTTCTTTTCAATTCCTTTGGTATAGTTTCTCCAATTATGAACTCTTTCATCTCTAGTGTCTTCCCATTTTTTCTTCAAATCTTGCTTCACTTTTCTTTCTTGTGTGATTTCTTCTAACCTTTGCTTTTCTCTCCCTTCTTCTTCCATTTGTTGTTTTAATTGCAATTTCTTTATCAATTGTTCATCTATTATCAAATCTTTGACTTTTTCTCTCCATTCTTTTAAAAAACTTTGACTTTTCAATCTATCGTCATCAACTGACCAATTTTTTTCTTTTATCAATACTCTCCTTGCTTCTGTAAATTTGTTGTCTAATTTCATTCTTGTCTCCTCATTACTTAGATCATTTTGAGCCTTCTTCAACAAGTCAAAGGCATCTGGTGCTCTTGCATTTTTTGTTTTATCCGGATGAATCAATAACGATTTCTTCCGGTATACCTTCTTGATATCAGATTCTGAACAACCTGGTTGTAAATCTAAAACCGAGTAAGAGTCTAGCCTAAAGCAAGACAATATTCTATTAATTTCTTTATCCTAAGACAATTCATACAGCTTGACTGTTAGTTTATCTAATCACTTTTTTTTTTTTTTACAAATAAATAATTTAATCACAAATTTCAATGGAATATACATACTTTTATAAGTTCATTTTGCTCTTCACTTAAAATTTTTTCAATATCATTATTCTCTTCACCCATAATTAACTGACTATAAATGGAAACGTAATTCGTATCTTCTATAACTATCTTCTTTGTATTTGATTTATTTATAACTTAGGTAAAATGGGAAGCAAAGTTGCATATTAATTTTTCAATAGTGGAAAAATGAAGTATTTATATGATAACGGTTTTGATATAAATCAATTCACAATATAGTCTCTTAAATCTAGTGAAAACTTCAGCTTCATTAGAGTACGTAAGGAGTAAGGAGGCTAAATTTGCTTATTTCATCTCTACTTTTAAATAATTCTCTACATTTAGTTTAATACATAAATGATGATGAATAATTGGATTGTCTGGTACATCTAAATAACAAAACCTTCATCAACACTTTCGGGAAGCTTAAATAACAAAAGAAGAAGAAGAAAAAGAAAATAGTTTAAAATTCAAATTAGAAACGAAGTATAAGTAATCATCCAAACGTCGAATATAGTAAAAGCACATATAACATTTTATTAACAAATTCAATCTTTTTTTATAAATTGAATAAATCAGGTAAAAAATCTTTCCAAAGATCCACAGGATAATCGTAATTCATTAAAACAGGTGGCCCTCCAATGAAGTTTTGATTCATTTTAGAATGTAGCAAATTATTATTAGTGTTGTTGTTGTTGTTGTTGTTGTTGTTGTCGGCATTACTGGAAGTACTAGCATTCCCGTAAGCACCACTGATGTTGTGATCGCTTTCAATATTTTGATCAATGCCACTGTTAGATTTTTGCTTATTATTACTAATATCTTTGCCATTATTATTGTTATTATCAGTAACCAGACTGTTATGTGTCCAATACGATGGCCTGTTACTCTCCTGAGTAAACTGATTTATTTCAGCAACATTATTATTTCCATCTTTATTCAAGGAATTATGAATAGGATGAGCAAACTGATCACTTATCAAGTTACTAGCAGCCCTTTGTGAATTGAATCTATTTATTACGCTAGCATAAGCTTCTTTCCTTGATGATGAGCCCTTATCATTATCAGCTTTAGCAGCATCCTGAGATTCAATTTTGTCCAACTCTTTAAAAAAGTTTTGAAATTTATCTTCATCTCTACTGTCTCTCCAAACTTTCCTAATTTTTGAGATGACAAGATTAAACGATTTTTCAGCTAGTTTCCAAGACTTTGAGCAGTTTTTCAATACTTTTAGGAAAAATTCCAATTGATTTTGTTCTTTCGGATTAACAGGAGGTGATTGATGATTTTTGATCAATATACAACTTATACTTAAAATCACAGAATACACCATAAACAAGGAAGCCTTTCTCAAGCTGTGTACAGAATGGAATGCGCTAACAGCGGTAAATAGATCTCCAATGGATTCTTCACAAATCAAAGCTGGGACTATCTCTTTACAATCTTTTGTCGTAGCAATATCGGTGATTATAAATGGTCTATTGAGACACAAGAGTATAATGTAATAATAATATTTTAAACTTGTAAAAGTTGGATTTTCACCTCTAGTTTTTAAATCGTTTTTAGTCCATTGTAACTCCTTTGGTAAATTTTCCCTCCATTTCATCAATTTAATATTGTAATAAGCTAACAGCTTTTCCCTTGACGCTCCATTCCATACATCCCTCGAATTTGAAAAGACGTCTGTCAATATTCCTTCAGCTATTTTACTTAAATCCGCTAACCATTTGGCAGATACAGCAATTGTTATATTTGGGCTCTCCAAAGTCTCTAGATACCGATAATCATCGATATTAGATAAATCTGGTAACATACCCGAAGTTGCTACTGTTGTATCAGATAATTTCAAAGTAATTGGCCTTCCTAATACAAGACTGATAAAATGATCACACAAGTAACACCCCCAATAAATTCTTGACCTAATTGCTATGTCTTGAGCTGAAATTGAGGTTCCATCGTTCAATAACCAATTTTTAGGGTCTAAATGGAAACCCAAGTCATAACCCATCCTGAATGCTAGCCCCGACAATAGCCAACCAGAACTAGTATAACCATTACTAATATCATATACAGCTAGAAACAATAAAGCTTGGACTGATGTTATACAAGGATATTCAAGTTTTTCGCTTAATAACTTTTCTTTTGCAATGTGATAAAATTCATCTGCTTTCTTATAAACTTCCTCATCATCAGATATTCTTGCACCAAGTGCTGCTATTGCAAATATCAAGTCATCTGAGCAATAAACACTGTTTAAAGTTGGATGGAAAAAATCTTTTAAAAAACTTTCTCTGTAAATAAAACAATTCATATCTGGATATTGCCATTTGAAAAAATTGGAAAGACATTGCAAAATAAAGGGAGAATTTAATAAAGGCATATTGAAAGTTGGTACTAATTTATCTTTTCTTGTAGGATCGATTATATTATCATAGACACTAGTTGGTCCATACACTGATATACCTCCATTAATATTAGATTCTTCAATGGCAACAGGTGAAAATTTTTTAGAGGCATGTGAGCTAGCAGTTAGATAATTATAACCATCATTTACTCCATTTAGTTTATTATTGTTTGGTAATTTGTCCCCAGATTCAGTTCTATCGTTCGGATACTCTGACTCAGTTTTAATGGTTAATGATGATGATGATTCACTATGATTCCAAGAATTGTCTCCCCTCTGTTTATGGGAAATGTCTCCCCCTGCAAAACTTTTATCTCCTCTTAACTCATGAATCATGTCTTCTAAAGACTTGATTTGAGATTCAAGCGTTTTCACGTATGAACTTTTATATCTTTTTGACCTTCCATCTTTTTGGGCTCTTTCACACACGGTTGAATTCCTGCGACAGTTACTACACGGAACATTAGAATCACATTTAATCTGGATATTCAAAGTTAGTATTTCATCTACATTCCTTCATAAACAATATTCGATTAATTTATTCTTTACGCACTTTTTTCGAACGACAATAAGTACAACTGTTGTAAAAATAATTTAAAGTTAGTAAGATAAACAATATTAATTTATAAAAAATAGCAATAATCAACAACAACAACAACAACATCTTTTTCTCTTTTTTTTTTTTTTCTTGATAAGACTTACGAAGTTGTGCAATGAGAAGTTTTCTTCCTTGTCTGCTTCTTAATAATTTGATTTGTATTACCTTCCTCTGTGCTCGTCATTTATAGCTTTTGTAAAGTAAACTGATAAATAAAGAGATAAAGTATTTTATTTTAATTGTATGTACGATTTTTACAATTCGGTTCAAAGTTTTAAACCTACAGAAAAAGCAGTAAAAAATGAAAACCAAAAAAAAATTATTGTTTTAAATGATAAATAAATTATATATAAATATATATAAATATATATTTATATTCTTTACAACTTTTTATTTGATACAACACAAAACCAGAGAGGTAGTAACTTCATCTAGCAAAGACGAATTCCAAAAAGATGAAATTATATATATATATATATATATATATGCAACATGGAAACTCCCTGGTTGATTATGAATTTTGATACTTTTTGTATTTTTCTAACGATTTCTCTCTTTCCTTTGGATTCATTTGATTGATACCACCCAATAATGCTCTTGATATTGCCTCTGTAGTACCGATCATAGGTCTTATAACAACGGCTGGTGTAGCTTTTGCAAACATCACGGCTGCTTTTCTTGCGCTACCACTTTCTGAAGCTCTGGATCCAGCATCAACCATAGCATCTCTTGCTGCTGTAAAATTTCGTTCCAATGAGGTATAAGCTAATTGGAAACCTTCTCTCATATCGTTTGGTTGATTTGCATACAAACTTATTGTTCTTGGGGTTTCATCTTCATCTTCTACTCCTTCCAATTCATCTTCTACTTCATGATAATCATCATCTTGGTTGAATAAAATTTCATCAGACGATTGTTTACCACCACCTTTGTTTTTGGATAATGCGTAATCTTCCTCATCACTATCCATTTCATCATACATGTTTAATCCTGCTGGGAAATTAGAATGTGAATGCCGGAGATCATCGGATGTCTTGTATAAGCTTCTTCCAATCAACGAAGCACCTAGATCATTATCACCTTTCTTCAATTGAGATTCTACAAATCTTCTGTTTGCAAGAATATATATCTCCTCGTCATCATCAGATAATCTATTGGAACCTCCATTTTTAGAATAGTTGATAGGTAACCTTGCTGCCGATCCATCACCACCCAAGGCCTCTTCAGTGTTTTCTAAAAGTGTTTGCGTACCAGCCGCTAGTTTTACACCAAATTTTAGTAACTCATTACTAGTTGTTCTAGCAAAAGTAAATACACCTTTTTGTAAACTTCTCATGGCTCTTCCATCCTTTCTATATTCTTTGATAGGAACAGCTACCAAGTCTTTGAATCCTGACCCAATTTTCACTATCGATCTTACCGGGGCTAATCCAGCTAAAACACCTCCTAACTGAGTAGATTTAATGTCTGGCATCCAACAGTCATTAAGCATCTTATTTAATCTAGGAAAGCCAGGTATACCATATAAAACTAGTTTCTTTAATGTCATTTCTGCCTCATCCAAAATAAAAAAATTCATGAATTCTCCAGTACGACCCGATCTTATTCCCGCATAGTCAACTTTTTTAGGTTTATAGTCCAATTTAATTCTCACAGCATTAACTTGAATCTTCTGAATAAATAAAATATCATCATCCAAATCTACCAATAAAAATCTATTATCCTTAAATTCTCCAAATCTAGTTAAAAAATCTAAAGTA
This sequence comes from Pachysolen tannophilus NRRL Y-2460, assembly GCA_001661245.1. NCBI lineage: Eukaryota > Fungi > Ascomycota > Pichiomycetes > Alaninales > Pachysolenaceae > Pachysolen > Pachysolen tannophilus. The sequence goes on from KV454016.1 coordinate 654,624, forward strand.
TCTTGATCTACGTGCAAACTTAAAGGCAAGATTGAGACCTTCAAAGCTAATTCAGTTGCAGCTAGTGAAGAAACTGGTCTAATTGTATCAATCACAATATGCAACATACTTACCCCAACCTCTCGATCTCCGAATTGCCTTAAGTATGTCACAAATTTATTCCAAGTTGATGTTGGGACGTTATCTATAATTTCAAAATCACGTACTTTGATATCCATGGTATTTATAGTTTCAGAACAATCTTCATCTTCGTCTTCGATTTTTCTCGGTCTCGGTGGGTCTTTTAATGGATCATAATTAGTTAAGATTTTCATTTCGAAGTCAACATCATTAAGCTCAACTGAAACCTTGTGATATTTCGAGCGTCTCAATTTTAATTTTTTATCATTTTTATGTTTGCCCAACTCGATGTTATGTACAGGAAAATTCCGCTCATTATGAGTTCTACTACCGATATTGCCATTAATATTGTTAAGGTTTCCATTATTAAACAATGATGCTGTGTCAGTAAAGCTTTCATTAGAAATGGAAGAATCATTATCATCTACACCCATCTCACGATTAATGGCATCAGTTAATAGCTGACCATCAGAGCCTATCGGTAAAGATACATGAATAGACTCATACAAAGTCTCACCAACTATATCATTTCGGTCAATAGAAGAACTATTTAACTCGGGCAAAATTATATCAAGAGAATCATCTGTAGTTCTACTACCCTGAAAAAGTAAAGAAGAAGTTGATGAGTCCGTTTCTTGGCTGAACTGATCTGGTTGTCGTTTTGACTCTCCTTCAACTGTTTCCGCTTCTTTTGCTCTATTTTGGACTCTCTTAATGGCCTGACTAATTGTTCTTCTGGTTTCTTTCCAGTCATAACCATCAAATAAATTAATAGTAATTTTCGATACACTAACATACAATGACATTGGATACACCTTGTTTTTTACTTCTTCTTCTTCACCTGTCTCGGAAACTTTTGACTCGAAATGATCATCAGCAAACAAAATACCGCTTTCCAGAACATGTTTCTGAGCGCCAGTTCCTCCTTCATTATTGTCTCTGACGAGTTGTTTAACATCGTTTGGGTTAGATTTAATTTTGTCATCAACATTTTCATTTTCATTTTCATTTTCATCTACAGCTAATCCTTCAAGTTTTTCACCTAAACTCAAATTATTTTCAATAGTAGAAACCAGTTCGTGTCCCGAGTTGATGGTATGCGAACTAGATTGAATACGATTTTTAGTAACATCGGAATCGTAATAGCTTTCAACGAAGCTTATGGAGTGTTTATCGCTTGCATTATGATTTGTCTCTAATGAGGAATTTCTGGTTTCTAAGTCTGCAAAATCATTTGCTATCTCAAAATCATCATTTGCTGTGGGGCCAGTAGCAAAAGCAGTGACATCTACATCAGAAAAAACATTAAGATCGTGATCGACGGTTGGCTTATATCTATCATCAAAAGTAATTGAGATAGGCTGCTTCAAATCATTGAGCAACTGAATCAAACATTGTGAGGAGTCAGCACATAGTTCAACATTCCAAGTATCTGAACTCAACTTAATATCGATCAAAGATTTATGATTTAAAAAATTTTTTCTTGAAAGTAATTGCAGTTGCGTCAAAACTTTTGAATCATTTATAATTACACTAGAATGAAGAGAGTTCATAGTACACACGGGCACAAATCCTTTTAAAACAAACCTAGAGACTTGAGTCCACGTTTGTGCTATTAAAGGATTACCATTGACACTATTAATATCATTGGGGCCAGTATTATTCCAATGCCGACGATTTCTGACCTCAGAGTCACTTAAAATATTTGAAATATCATCTATCAATAATACCGAGACAGATCTTAATGAAGACTTTATTGATACTTCTTTTGTGCAAGTTACATCTGCACTTCCCTTTCTGATAACCATTAAACCTTTAGATGATAATCTCCCAGGATTCAACCCAATTATGCAGTCAGAAAACGATGACCTAATTTCGAATTTCGGTGACGAGCTTTTTATGTTAATATTTGTTTCTGTGTTCACTTCCACCTTGTTTACAACATCCTGCTTGGTTTTCGTTTCTATAAAGGATAACCATTTAGTATAATAATCAATGCTTAGATTTCTCAAATAAAGATTAATCAAAAAAGGATCCTTAAACTTAGCTGCAATTACTGGTGACCTATTATCCTCTGGGTTTGCAACTCCAAGGAAGACTTCTGTGATATGTTCGAATTTTCTATTTATTTGACAGTCCACGATAAACATTTGCGATAATCCATCTTTAAAAACATTAAAGGATATTAACTTGAAAAAACCATTGATATTTCCAAATTTTGGATTTGCGTCAGTCAAATCTATATTGAAACAATTTAATTGTAAAAACATCAATAACGATTTGTTAAGGAAAAATACTGAACTATTCATCCTGACTTTCCTTTTTGTACTAGAATGTGACAGCATAAGATTCGAATACTTGTTATTGGAATTGTTGACTTTACTATTATTATTATTATTATTACTGTTACCATTATTATTATTAATTCCATCGTTGTTTTTTAATCTATTTGGTAACTTTGAAAAAAATTCCTTTAAGTTATGAATTAATAACTTAAATACGTTGAAATCACAAGTCAACGAAATGTAGTCTAGTTTTGATACCGCTAAAGTTGTCAAATTTGTGACATCACATTGATTATTATTGGTGATGTCAAATGATTTTATCTTTTTCTCTATATGTTCTAATTTTATATCACTAATTGTAAATAGTAAACTTTTTGTATTATTGTGAATTAAATCAATTAGAATAGTTTTACACTGCAATAAACTCGTTAAACTGTTATATGAAATAGGATAAATTAATGTGCTTAATGAAATGCTCTCTGATATTTTCAAAATTAAATTTAATGACTTTGTAGATAATACAAATTCCGATGAGGATTGTTCTTTATCAGTCCGTTGTTGCTGATTTTGTTGTTGTTTAAATGCTAATTTATTCAATCTTTGTCCATCCATTTGTTTTCTTAAAGATGAACCTGTAGTAATAGCAGATGCTTGTTTGCTTGCGTTTGATGAGCTTTTAAATTTTTTCAAAGATTCAAAAACGGGAGACAACTTATAGAAGAATTTTAATAATTCTGAAAGAGATGAATGATCCAAATTCAAAATCCCTGATTTGAAATAGTCCAATGAGTATTTAGTATTAGTCAGATTGGTCAATATTGGAATTTTTTGTTCTTTCAATATTTTCAATTTTATATCACTTAATTGCTCGCTATTATTGTCCTTCGACTCTTGATTAAAATGGAAAATAACATTTTCGTTTTGCAAAATCTTAAATTTTTGAACATCGGCATTTATTAAATTTGCAGTTTCTTGTATCAATTTAATATTAGTTGCTTTCACTCTTGAAGAATCTGGTATTGAAAAATCCCCATTTGTTAACAAAGCGGATGCCAAATTGATTTCAACTTCATTAATGCATAAACTGTTGAAAAATAGTTCTTTGCTTTCATCTGAATCTTCTCCAACGTCAATATCGATTCTCAAATTTTGTGGTGGTTGAGGACTTAGTTCTTTCTTTTGATTTGAACTATTATTAAAATTCATATTATTAATGCTACTGCTATTGTCGTTATTGTTGCTACTGCTACCACTATTGAAACGTTTTTGATTCAAAGAACTCAATTTTGTCAATCTGGAAATTGTATCTATAATACTGGATAATGCTGTACAACATGGGTTCCCAGCTATATGCATTTTATCTATATTGATTTGTAAATCTTCTATATCTTGAAACCCTTGAAAGAATATTTCACCTTCATTTATGTGTAATAATCTGCATGGTATTTTTTCATTGATATTACTATTAAAACCATAACCAGACGTTTTAGAATTTGTGATTTTTGAATTAGCGCTCATGTATAATGAACTGGCTTCTTCATGTGAGAAGATAGTACTTTCCATTAAAGATGATCTCTTGGGAAGTGGTTTTAGTACTGAGGAATTCGTCATTTTATCATCAACTTCCTCATCATCGTATTCGTCATTGTCATCCAAATCTGTTTCATTTTCACTATCACTAACTTCATCATCATCCTTATCTTCGTCGGTAGAGTTTTCAGGAACACCTGTGCTCTCAGTAGTCTCAGTATTCTCACTGCTTTCGCTGGTCTCGCTGTTTTCAGTACTCTCACCTGGAGAAGTTTCTGGATTCTTCAAGATAAATTCTATATTTTTAACCTTTATGTTTCGTACACCATTCTCGCTTGAAAATGATACATCTCCGATACGTACTTCAATTGTAGTCAGATCCGCCACAATGGTAATTTTAATATCATGTAATTCTAATTTCAATCTAGCTAAGGCCATTTCTACTGCTCTATTCATAACGCCACCTAGCCTTGAGTTATTTTCATTGGTTGCATTTTGCAGGTAGCCTTGTTCATCATTATTTTGATTATTTCCATTATTATGATTTCCCTTATTATTATTATCTTTACTTTTATTGTTGTTGTTGAAGTTGTTGCTCTTAACATTAGGATTGCTTTCTGACGATTCAGAACTTGACTCTAACACATCGTCTTCATATATTTCTTGGTCTTCATCTGTATCCAATATAACACTATTTGCTAAATCTGCTGTACTTTGTGCTAATGAAAATTGATTTTTTTTCAAATCATTTATATTTATACGATTTGATGGCGCTAAAGTCAAATTTATTCCATATGCCTCTATATTAACTCCACCACTTACTGTTAAAAGTAACTCCATATGTTTAACCTTCCCATCTCGCACATAAACCCCGGGTAAAGATATTTTTTCTGGATCTAATTGTACATCTCTTAAATTAAATTTTGAATTTGTTCCTAATGAAACATCCAAATTAGATAAATCAATTTCAGAAAATAATGATAACTGTTGTAGCACATAACGCAATAAACGTTTCTGTAAATTCTGGGGCATCCATTGAGGCGCCATTTATCAAGGTATATATATATATAATATAATATATTTATATATTAAAGTATCCTCTCTTGTACTATTTCTTGTGAATACTGTTGGTTTCGGTAACGTATCAGTCACCACCAACCTAAAATAACAAACAAACAAACAAAATAAAAAAAAAATAAAATAAAAAAAATGCAAAAAGAATATTAAAAAAAAAAAAAAATCTTTTAAAACTTTTAAAATAAAGTAGCCGCCCTTTAAAGTTCCAGTCTTTAACTAGCTGTTAACTTAGTTGATATATATATATATATATATATATAGATAGATAAGTATTATATATTAATAATTATATATATTTATATATATGTAGGTCATCTCTGTCTTTCTTTCTCTCTATCTTTCCGTTTATTCTTATCCGCCTTCTGCTTCAGTTTTCTATACAAAACGAGAAATTTTGATTAAAACAGAAAGGATGGGTTGGCGATACACGACCTCCCAGAAAGAAACAAAAAAAAAAAAACAGCAAATAAAGGGGCGCTCGCCGTTTTTAGGACACAAAAGACTAAAGCCCTAAGCTATAAAAAGCCCTAAAGTGGCTGCTTCTTAACTGGCTTGCTAGCCGAGAGTCCTGCTATTGGAGTCTTGCTATTGGAGTCCTCCTTCGAGAGATAGAACCCTGGGGGAAAAAAAAAAAGTTAAATGTTAAATAATATTCCATGTCTCTAAATTCTTAAGAGTTTGCATTATTATTTTAAAACTATAGTGATATTGTAACGGTGTGGTAATTGTTTATTTGCAGGTATTTGTTTATCAAAGAAGAATTGGAAAAAAAAAGAGTCTGGTTCTAATCTCTTTTTCACACTCGCTGTGCTCATTGCATCTATTGCATCTATTGCATTACTCTTGTGCAGAAAATCTTTTTTTTTATTTTTTTTATATTTCCCGTAATGGCGGTTATTAAAGGCATCGGCGATACCTTGATTCTATAGCCGGAATATAGAATCATCAATTATTTGTGGCTCTAGTAGGCCTTTAAACTTACTACATTTTTTTTTTTCAAATCAAAAGGCCACCACCAATCAGGCTCAGCATTTAAAGCACTGGCCACAATATTTAACTTTGATTTAAACTTTAGCTTTGCTTGCTGCGAACGAAGTCAAAAATTTTTTTTTTTTTCTAACTTACACAACACATGCTTTTTATTCTATTAAAATCTATTAAAAAACTTGTACTAAAAATGACTCAAAAAGAAAAATTTTTGAGATTTACCAAACAAAACAAACCCTTTAGTACTCGGTAATTATTTAATCACGTTTGTTTTGTAGATTGTAATATAATCTAATTGGTCATATAGTGTGAAAGTTCGTCTTTTCAACAAGATGTTTAACAAAATTTTAAAAAAAATTCTCCTGAAACCTTTTAAAACTATAGAGATGGGATAGAATTGTTTGGAGTTTTTGTTTTATCAAAAAAAAAAAAAAAAAAAAAAGCAAAACAAAGAGAAAAATACCAATAACTTTCACTAATGTCCCTATTGCATAGATGATACATAAATTGTTTTTTTAAATGTAATTATTATTTTTAAAATAGAAAAAAGAAAAAAGAAAAGAAAAGAAAAGAAAAAAGACTCAATTAATCAAAAGTTATATTTATATAATTTTCCTTTTGGAAAGTGATATTTTGTGGTGAAAGGTATAAATATAAGAATATTTCTTTTTTTAAAAATACATTTCTTTGTCTTTTGTTTTTAATTGTGTAAGTTTAGATGCAATTCTAATACTTGACAAATTTAAGCGCCCATACACTTTATAAGAGTAAAAGAGTTAAAAAGTTTTATTTTTATTTTAAATAAA
>KV454016.1:661996-689152 GCA_001661245.1 Pachysolen tannophilus NRRL Y-2460
GCAAAACAAAGAGAAAAATACCAATAACTTTCACTAATGTCCCTATTGCATAGATGATACATAAATTGTTTTTTAAATGTAATTATTATTTTTAAAATAGAAAAAAGAAAAAAGAAAAGAAAAGAAAAGAAAAAAGACTCAATTAATCAAAAGTTATATTTATATAATTTTCCTTTTGGAAAGTGATATTTTGTGGTGAAAGGTATAAATATAAGAATATTTCTTTTTTTAAAAATACATTTCTTTGTCTTTTGTTTTTAATTGTGTAAGTTTAGATGCAATTCTAATACTTGACAAATTTAAGCGCCCATACACTTTATAAGAGTAAAAGAGTTAAAAAGTTTTATTTTTATTTTAAATAAAGAAAATGACTTCACTTTCTCATGATATTTCAAAGCTAACGTTGAATAACAACTTTAGTTCATCTTCTTTCCAAAATGTTAGTTCTGAAGATTTGAAAACATCAGGTTATAAATCAAAACCTTTTAGTGGTAGATCAAAACAATTGGAACTGGTTATGGATCAAATTGATTCTGCTGGATTTATTCCTGAGAATTTGATTGAAAGAGAAACAAAATGGTTTTATAATTCATTGGGTATTGATGATGTTTATTTTGGAAGAGAAACTGTTGATGGTATAGTTTCTCATATTCATGCCTTATATTCTGCAAAATTAGATGCATATTCTAGAGGTGTTTTTGATAAACCTTTTTTACATCATAAAAGAGAAGGCGAAGATCATGCAGTATATTTTGAAACTTCAAATTATAATGATATTTCAAATGAAACTCATGAACAAAGAATTGATGATAGGTATTTGGATAATAACAATTTAGATACAAAATATAGAGTTGAATCTTTTACTTCACCTTTAATTTTTGGTAGTAATAAAAATTCAAATGATATTAATATTAGATGTCATTTTGTTTATAAAAATTCTTTTGCAAAAGATAAAGTTGATTGGACTACAACAGATTTATCATTAATAGGTGATAGTACTTTTTTAGAAATCACATCCGATCATACAAAGAAACTTTATGGTGAAGTTATTGGTGAAGCAGTCAAGACAACAGGCCCAGTTATTAAACATTTCTCTATTGCGCATAGTAATGAAAGTAGGGTTATTATCGGTTATAGAACTAAAACTTCCCCACGCTATAATTCTGCTTTAACAACTTTATGCGATTTTTATAAATTAATCATTAATCGTAAATATGTTGAAAATTTCGCAAATGGTGTAACTGTGATTTCAATGTATATCTCTCAACGTGATCATACAGATGCAAGTGATTTATCAATTTATCAAGTTATTAAAGAAGCTTCATTATTATATTCTATTCCAAATAATTTTTTCCAAGATCAATTTGTTAAAAGTGAATTATCTTTACAAGAATGTATTTACGCACATTGTGGTTCAATCTTTGTTACTCATTTTCTTAATAGATTGGGTCCTGAATATAACTCATTATTATCTTTATTAGACCCATCAAAATCTATTGCTCATGCAGAAGTCTTGGCAAAATTAAGAGAAAGATTAAGATCAGAAACTTTTACTCAATCTTATATCTTGGAAATCTTAAAATCTCAAAAAAATATTGTTCAACAATTATATCGTCAATTTGCTGATATTCATTACATTCAATCAAGTATTGAAAAAACTTTATCATATCAAAGATTGACCCAAATTCCTCCAATTGAAAATGATGAAGATTTTGAAAATATCTTAAATCGTAGTTATCCACAAAATGAACATCATTCTTTAGTATTAAGAGCTTTATATACTTTTAATAAGGCAATATTGAAAACTAATTTCTTTACACCAACTAAAGTTGCAATTTCTTTTAGATTAAATGCAAATTTTTTACCAAGAACTGAATATCCAGAGACTCCATTTGGTATGTTTTTCGTTGTTGGATCCGAATTTAGAGGTTTCCATATAAGATTTAGAGATATAGCGAGGGGTGGTATAAGAATTGTTAAATCAAGATCTTTAGATGCTTACGCAACGAATTTAAGAAATTTGTTTGATGAAAATTATAACTTGGCTAGTACACAGCAACGTAAAAATAAAGATATTCCAGAAGGTGGTTCTAAAGGTGTTATCTTGTTGAATCCAGGTGTAGCCCAAGATAATCCAAAAGATTCTTTTGTCAAGTATATTGATTCTTTAATTGATTTGTTAATCGATAACAGGATCCTGGGAGTTAAAGAACCTATAGTTGATTTATATAAAAAACCAGAAATTTTATTTATGGGACCAGATGAAAACACAGCAGGTTTTGTTGACTGGGCAACATTACATGCTCGTCAAAGAGGTGCTCCTTGGTGGAAATCATTTTTCACTGGGAAGCAACTTGGTGGTATTCCACATGATGAATACGGTATGACTTCTTTATCAGTTAGAGCTTATGTTGAGAAAATTTATGAAAAATTTAATATTTCAGACAAGCAAATCACAAAATTCCAAACTGGTGGTCCAGATGGTGATTTAGGTTCAAATGAAATTTTATTATCAAAAGGAGAGAATTATTATGCCATTGTTGATGGTTCAGGTGTAATTGTTGATGAAAACGGTATTGATAAAAATGAATTAATAAAATTGGCTGAATCAAGAAAGATGATTTCATTCTTTGATAAAAAAAAATTATCTCCAAAAGGATATATTGTTTTAGTTGATGATACGGATATAAGGTTACCTAATGGTCATATTGTCATTAATGGTACAAATTTTAGAAATACCTTCCATTTAAAGATTAAAGAAATTTTTGGACCTGATAAAATTAAGTTATTTGTACCTTGTGGTGGTAGACCAAATGCTATTGATACCAATACTGTTCATGATTGGATTGATGAAAAAACGGGCAAGTGTATAATTCCTTATATTGTTGAAGGTGCTAACTTATTTATTACACAATCAGCAAAATTAATTTTGGAAAAAGCTGGAGCTCTAATTATTAAAGATGCTTCTGCTAATAAAGGGGGTGTTACATCTTCTTCTTTGGAAGTCTTGGCTTCCTTATCCTTTAACGATGAAGAATTCTATAGTAATATGTGCCTTGTTGATGGTAAGAGACCAGATTTTTACAAACAGTACGTTAAAGAAGTTCAGAAAATTATTGTCAAGAATGCTAGAATGGAGTTTGATGCTTTGTGGGTATTAAGGGAAACAACCAATAAACCATTGGCTGTTCTATCAAATGAACTCTCTGTTGCTATTAACAAATTGGGAGACGAATTAGCAGCTTCAAAAGAATTATGGGAAGACGAATTGTTCAAAAATAAAGTCTTAAAGTCAGCATTACCTGAATTACTCTTAAATAAACTAGGATACGAAACTATTATCCAAAGGGTTCCAGAACCTTACTTGAAGGCAATATTTGCTACAAAATTGGCTTCAAGTTTCATTTATACTAATGGAATGGATGCCAATCCAGCTACTTTTATTTCTTTCTACAAAAATTTTAAATAATTTCTTATGAATTGCTTGGTTTTTTTCTTTTCTTTTTTTTTCATATATACAGAGGTCATAATTAAAGTCTAATTGAGTTGGATTTTAGTTAAAAAAAATAAAAAATGAATAAATAAATAAATACATTACTGTGTGCTTTCGTTATTTCTTTTTCGTTTGATAAATAAAAGTTTAAAGTATTATCAAGTCTAAGTTTCTACACAATATGAAATAAATAAGTTAATAAATAATTGAATAAATAAAAGAATCATAAAGTATTAGTATAAATCCGCCTGTGTAAATTGCCATTGAACTAGGATTCTTATTTTTTATTTTACTCTTTTTAAAGCTGAAGTTTCAATGTCAACTTCTTTTTGAGCTTCCTGATTTAATCTCGATCTTTCATATATGTCACTAGAAATTTTATCTCCAAAATAGCAAACTAATATTGTGGATAAACCAAGGTATAATTTCAAACTCAAAGATAAGTTTTTATATCTTGTCCATATTTTGGAAATAGGATTTTCTATCAAATCACTTGAAACTGTCTTATTCCCTGAAGATGGTTTAAAATGGGGAGCCTTATATAAATTTATCATGGATGGATTCATGGTTATAGTTTTTAAATTGAATTGTAGTTGTAAATGAAGGTATTTTGTATAGTAACTAAAGCTAACCTCTTCATATGACTAGTCAAATGTTTTGGTGATTAATCACACTACAATCCAATCCAACTAAATAAAATCTCAAGTTAAAATTAAATTAATTGGTATATTCAAAGAACAAAAATGAAAAAAACAGAATAAAAAAACTAGTTCTAAAGTAGCCATGAAACCAAAAGGCTTATTTCTTTCTTTCTTTGCTTACACATTTCTGTTGTAGCAAAGAAAGTGTTTTTATACAAAATTTCCTTTTTATCTTGTGTAATAAAAAAAAAGATCTAAAAAGACAAAGAAAACAGATTAGAATAGACAGAATAACAAGAAGCAAAATAACAGAACTGTAGATGCATGCATAACGAAAGGATATGAACCCAAAGAAAAAGGAAACAAAAAGGAAAAAAAAAAAAGAAGAAAAAGAAAAGGAAAAAACGAAAAAAAAATAAAAATAAAGAAAACGAGGAAAACAGTATTGATTTCCGCCTTCTCCAGCTAATAAAATCGGGAAAAGACAAAACAAAGTTAAAAAATGTAATGAAAAGGTTTATGATTGCTTTTTTTTTTTCTTCTTCTTCTTCTTCTTATAAAACAGGATCCATAATATTTTTTCCTTCAGCTTTTATTTTCTTTGCCCATTGTCTTGCTAATATACTTACTTTAAAAAATTTTTTTGAAGCATATTTTTTAAAAAATTCTTCATGAATAATTGGACTAACAAGATAATCTATAATCATCTCACAACATTGTTTCATATCTTCTTCCCTATATCCTCCACTATAATGTATCAAGTTACCATTCCAATCAAATCTACCCAACATTTTTCTTGAAATATACATTGCTGAAGCTGAACATAATGAGGGTAAAATTCCAATAAATTTATAATCTATTATAGAAATTTCTAATAAATATTTACCAATAGTTCTTGATTGTATATCATAATCATCAGCTTTTGAAATTCTTCTTAAAAAATTCATAGGATTTGGATAACTCATATTAAAATCGAGTATTTCTAATATAAATTTTTCAGCATTTAAAATATCATCTTCAGTAAAACCACCATCTGTAACATAAGCATAATTTCTTATAGAAGGAGAATAAACTTCTTCATATTTAGCAGCAATAAACAACGATCCTGTCGCCAATAATTGCAATTTGTCAACTTGAACAATTTCCTTTGACATAAATCTATCCATTATATTTATTGCTAAAAATAAAGTTTCTGGTAATAATCTAAACCTCATATGAACTTCAACCATCCAATCAACTAAAATTGATCTCATTTTTGGTTTTAAATTTTTTTGCCATGTTAAATAATTTGGATCTGGTAAAGTTATCTTTTCTAAACGATTTAAATATTGGAAAATTTCAATTACATATTCACTAACCATTAAAGGATCATCAATATCTTCTTCATCTAAATCTTCCCATACATAATCAATTTTAGGTTTCTTGTTTTCTTGATAATTACCCAGTTCAATTAAATTAGTACTCGATTCAGTAGCACTTCTTTTCAAAGACAGTCTTCTTGGTTCTTCCTTTGCAGGAGTCAACTGGATCAATTGGACACCACCATTATTTATATTAATATTATTATCATTATCATTATTATTATTATTATTATTATTTTCATTATTATTTTCTTTATCTTCTAATCTGTCAATTTCATCTCTTTCTATTATTTGGTTATCTCTCTTTATTGGTATTTCGCTATGTTGAAGAGACTTTCTTATAGGTTTAGTATTATTGCTAATATTAGATGGTCGCCTATTATCCTTTTTGTTCAATTTTGAATACTGAGATTGTGCTTGTTGTAAATGTTGTTGTTGTTTCGAAGAAGACGCTGTTATTACACTGGAAGTCACCGTGTTTGATCTATCACCTAAAACAGCTCTTGTTCTATCTTGAATTACCACCGATTGTTGTGTCTTTGATCTTGTAATACGACCATTGTTATTATTTTCATCCACTGGAAGTGAATTACGTGAATTTGTAGTCTGAAAAAAAAGTAAAAACACGGTTTGTTAGTATTCAAATTAACACATTTTCCAATATTTTTTTTTTATAAACAATAAACTTACCTGAGGCATTGTATACTATACCATAAAAATTCAATCAAATTGGAGAAAAAAAAAGTAATAATAATATTAATAATAATAAAGAAGTAAAAAAAATAAAAGGAAAAACAATAGAAACTAAACCTTCTGCTCTTGTAAATAGATAGTGAATGTAAATAATAGTAAAATTTTAATAGAATATTTTTCTGAAAATTGATAATAATATATATAGCTAATAAACAGATTCACAACAAGTAGCTAAATTATTTTTTTTTTTTTTTATTTTATTTTATTTTAAAAATAAAAAATGTGATTAATATTTCATAAATACTACCAATATTTATCACTATTATAGCTTTTACTTTTTTTTTTTCTTAAAAATAAAAATATTTAAAAAAAAATAAGAGTAATATTAAATAAACTATAATATATTATTATTATTCATTGAATTATATGAATTAGACTAATTGTTTTTGTTTAACTCCAAAAAGTTTTTCTCCTTTTGTTTAAACCGTTTTTCACAAACACGAAAAAAAACTAAAAAGAAAAATAAAAAAAATTAAAAAATTTAAAAAAAAAATGAAAAAAATCATCCATACATTTTACAAATTAGGAAATACCAAAACAAAAGAGATAAAGTGAGCTGTAAAATGAATTATAAATGCGCTGGATAAGTGCACGTGTGTTAGCGCTTAATGCGCAAAAGTGCGTAAAGTGCGCATTAAGCGCACTGTGCAATTCTAATTTTAAAAGCGTATCATTAAGTGCACTATTTGATGCGCTTTACTAGGTAGTTGCTCAAGAGCGTATTTTTTTTTTTTTTGGTCCTTGGGGGTTCATAACCTTTTGTTCCAATACTCTTAGTTCATCTTAAACAACTATCGAATATCATTTCATTAAGGAAAGTAGACTAAAAAAGACTAAATTTAAGACTATAAAACGTTAAAAAAAATTCCTACAGTTTCAATGACGGGAACAGCATAAAAATGAAAATAATAAAAAAAAAAAAAAACAAAAAGACATTTGGAAAAAAATATCCTTTAAAAGAAAAAGATTCTTAAATTTTCCTTTTGTAAATTTTTTTTTTTTTTCAATTTTTATAGATCATGTCATTGTAAAAACTTAATTATATCTTTGGGGAACCTGGATTAGTCAAGACCTTCTTTGGTCTAGTGATTGGCCACTGGTATACATCATCGGATTCAAAAACATATCCATGTTTTTGTAAGAAAGCACTTAAATTTTTTGGACCTCTTGAACCATATGGATATTTCTCTGGGACTGGTGCATTGTCACTTTCTAAGTAATTCAATAATGGTGTGAATAATGCCCATGAAACTTCCAATTCATCACTTCTAACGAAATTAGAATGATTACTATGTAATACATCCATGATTAAAGATTCATAAGCTTCTGGTAAATAAAAATCTTTATAACGATTACTATAAGTCAAATCCAATTCAGTTAAAGTAGTAGAAGTACTAACACCTGGTAATTTGGCATTAAGTTTCATATAAATTGCTTCATTTGGTTGAACTCTAATAACCAATTCATTTCTACTAATATTATGAAACATACCACTAGGAACCAGTTTAAATTGAATACGTATTTCTACTTTACCCTCATTTAAAGCTTTACCAGCTCTCAAGACAATTGGAACACCAGACCATCTTTCATTTTCAATTTCACAACCAATGGCAGCATAAGTTACACATTTGGAATTAGGATTAACAGTTTCATCATCAACATATGCTGGTTTAGAACCATCTTCTGATTTTGTATATTGACCAACCAAGATATCTTGATTATTTAATGGTTTAAAAGCTTTTAAAACTTTAACTTTTTCATCTCTAATATCTTCAGCATCAAAACTAACAGGTCTTTCCATAGTTAATATTGTTAAAACTTGTAACAAATGATTTTGCATAACATCACGAATTATACCAATATCATCAAAATATTGACCTCTACCTTCAGTACCAAATGGTTCTTTAAAAGAAATTTGTACTGAACTAATATGATCTTTATTCCATTGAGAATTTAAAAATTCATTACCAAATCTTAAAACTAATAAATTCTTAACCATATCTTTACCTAAATAATGGTCAATTCTAAATAATTCCTCCTCTTTCCATATTGGAGCTAATGATTGTGTCAAAGCTTTTGCAGATTCTAAATCATGACCAAATGGTTTCTCAATAACAATTCTAGCCAAACCTTTTGATTCTGGATGAACATTTTTTTTCAAATTTGTTGCAACAACAGTGAATACTGAAGGTGGTAAAGCCAAATAAAATAATCTATGAGATTCTTTAACATTTCTTGAAGTTTCAAATTTTTCAATTTGATTTCTTAATTCAATGTATCCATCATCTTTATCATAAGGTGCAGAAACATAAGAACATAATTCTAAAAATTTTGAACATTTTTCCTTATCCAGTTCATTTGGTAATTTAAAATAACCTGATATTCTTTCTTTAAATTGAGAATCAGATAATTTTGATCTTGCAAAACCAAAAATTTTTGTAGTTGGTGAGAGGAAACCTTCACGATATAACCCAAATAAAGCTGGGAAAGTCTTCTTCTTAGCCAAGTCCCCTGAAGCACCAAAGACAACAATAGCTGTATTTTCTTTAAATTCAACCTTTGACATGTTTTAATTATCCTCAATTGACTATTTATCCAATAAAACTTTTTAAGAGAGAAAAAAAAAATTAAGAAAAAATTACGACCAAATATCTGAATAATATATACCAATTTTTTTTTTTATTTTTTTTCTTTAATTCTTCTCTTCTTTTACTTTCTTGAGCAATTGAAACTCGAAATTCTTTAAATGAAAAAGAAAAAAAAATTAATATTAAAAAAGTATCGATATTCTTTTTAAAAATATAATGATCAACTTAAGATTGCTGAATTTTTGGTTGTATTAAAATGGTTTTCAAGCTTCCACTTTGTACTTTCAATGTACTCCGAAATGCAATTAGTTACTAATAAAAATGTATAGACAGCAAAAAAAAAATCCGTTAACCTCTGCTTTCTAACAAAATGAATCAAGATTGAACAGGTTTATTCGACCGGGTTCGGAAAAAGGAAATCCTTTATAAGAAAGAGGCAAAAAAAAAAAAAAAAAAGAATCGTTAAACAGAATGCACGATAGCGGTAGTGAAGGTTATTCCTAAAAAAGAGTAATGAGTTCGCTGGAGCGTTAAGGTGCTGAATACTCAACACTTAACACTTAACACTTAACGCTAATCGTTGATCGTTGATCGTTGAGATTTAAATTTTTCAGGAAAATTGAAATAATTAGGAAAAAAGTGGCAAATGCGCGAAATTCTGAAAGATGAAAAAAACCTTTTAAAACAAGAAAGGCCCAGACTACGGAAAAATTGGTAATTTTTCATGTTAAACGTATATGTACCGGATTAATAGGGGAATTAATGGTAATAAACAGGATCTATACTCCTGGGGTCATGTGACTTTGTTGGATTTCTTATATATTACTAATATTAATACTAATACTAATACTAATATTATTACTATATATATATATACAAAAAAGGGAGAATAATATTTACCATTTTGAACCTAGGGATAGGGCAGCAGCAGCAGGGTTGTTTTCCTGTTCTATGTGACGGAACTTTGTCCTTAATAACCTATTCGTGTCGACATTAAAAGTATTACAAAATTCCGTTATCCAAGAGTTTAGGTCATTAGTGTAACCACTTCTTGTAAAAGGTATGGAGTAATAGACATCTTCTATTTTTTTGAGCCAATTCTTTTGAAGTAATTTACTATTGCTGATACTCTGTTCATATGCTGGTGGGGAGATTTGTCCTCCTCCGTTGATGCATCCTCCTGGACATGCCATAATCTCAACAAAGTCAACGCGAGAAGCATCTGCTACTTCTTTCGGAGAAGCCTCTTGTTCTTCATGACTAGTGGTATTATTATTATTGTTATTATTAATATTATTTTTCTTCTTGGCAGCTTCTCTCAGCCTACGCTTGGCAGCTAATCCGCTACCACCTGAACTCAGTTTGATACTTGAATTTACAGTTTTCAATTTTCGAACCAAGTTTTGAATGTTTCTAAAACCGTTCAATATGGCACTTGATGCAATAGTTTCATTTTTGATAATGTTAACTAACCTTAACTCTGAAATATCACTATTTCTACCCTCAAGATATTGGATATCCAAAACTTCTTCGTTTGCTAAATGATTGTCAATTAAATATTGTTTAAAGTTTAATAAATATTGTAAGGCATAACCTCCAGAAGCTGAACCTTCATCGCTTAACCAACTATCAATTGGTGATGGCCAAAAATTTGGTGCAAATTTGTTATATAAATAGTTTAAATCTGAATTCTCATTGGCATTATCAGTTTTAACTTCATTAATTAATTCTTCAATGTTAAAATTTTCATCAATTAATAATTGAATTAATTCTTTTGCAGTAATGACACAATCTACATCTTTACTTTCTTCAATTATTACCTCATCCGTCTCAAAATCTTTCTCTGGTCTTGCAGCTTCCAATTTCTTATCAAAACAAGGCATGATAGATAAATGATATATTTGTGATTCTGCAATATTTAAAGACAGAGATGATAATTTTTTCAACAATAAACCAGTTATCTGTTGAGGTGATTTTATAGTATTTATTCTTGGTAATAACTCTGGATGTGTCTTTTCTGCATACAAGACAAATCCAGGACATGCACTTGATAACAATGGGAACGCAATATCCTGTTGACCCTGTTGACCCTGTTGTTGTAATTTTAATTTTATTATTTCATTTGATCCATATGTTAAAGATAATTTTCTTCCTAAACCCATACCGACAATATAACTAAAACCTAATTTATTTATAAATAAATTTATTAAAAATTTATCAGCTTCTGCAATACTCATATTATAAGCACCAGCTATTGAAGATCTAACCTGATGACTTATACTAGCAACAAATTTTTTATCTGGATTTTTCTGTAACGCATTAATCAACTCTTTATAAGAATGCTGAGAAACCAAAACTTCTTCAGCAGATGTAATACATCCCGAGCACGCCAAACAGTCTGATAATGAAATCTGGGCAGGCTCCAAACTTGATACAGTACCTTCTTCTTTGGAAACTTCTAAAGGCGTTCCATCTATCCCAATTTGTATCTCATATTCGTCTTGATTTTCGTTAGGTTTGCTCTTCAGATGGTTCTTAACTTCAACTGGCTTAATACAAGCAACACCTGGTGATATAAAATCGTTGAGATCATCAGCAGATAATATCGCACTCATTTTGCTGATTTATAGTCTCTGGATCGATTTATTCGATTAAATATAAAATATATATAAATATATATTTATATGGATAAGAAGATAAAAAAGAAAAAAAAAAGAAAAAAAAAAAAAAGAAAAAAATAGAAATTTACAAGTAGTGCGAAAATTATCAATTTTATCCAAAAGACCAATCAAATTCGCCCTCAAAGTCATCTTACAGTTAGTTATCTTAAATCAACATAAAACAAGTGAAAAATCATAAAGAAATTGTTTGAATCAAACACTTGATACCAAAGAGTTTAGCTGATTAAAAAGAAATAGAAATAATTCTTGTTTTTTTTTCAAGTATTGGAAAAAAAAATTATTTCGTTAGTATTATGTTATCGTAGTTTATACTTTAGAGATGGTATAGATAAGATTATGTCCTTAATTTTTTTGTTTTTTTCCCATAATCTGTAATATTGAGCCGCGCATGAGGGGTCCTTAATGCAAACATCTACAAGATGGTAGAGTTAATAACACTTATTAGCATATTTATACAATGCAAACACAACTACACAACTCTATAATTCATACGTTGTATCCAGTGAAGGGTTCAAGTATTTTTTTTTTCTTTTTTATTTTTATTGAATATAAAACTAATGTAAAATGAGATATAAAAAAAAAAAAAAAAAATTTCTCTCCTAAATAATTAAAAAAAGTAGCCACAAAGAAAAGTTTTTTTTTCAAAAATTTACTTTTAAATAAAAGTTAGGTTCATTCATTTATATTGGACCTTCATAATATCTGTCAGTACAATCTTCCAATAATGGTTCAACTCTTTCAGCCCAATTTTTTTTCTTGTAGTTTTGAGCACAACCGTCAGCTCTACATTTATTCAATTTATAGTGGAAATGAGATGAACAAATGCATTCTAAACCAGTTTTTTTGCAACCGTTTGCAAACAATACGGTCTCAGTACACTCTTTATCACACCAGAAACCTGGCCATTTATCTTGTTGCTCCTCATCGCTTGAATCTGAGGAAGAGGAAGAAGAGTACGAGGCAACACCGGTATCGTTAACAGGTACTGCTAATGCAAAATTGGAAAAAGCCGATGAAGATGCAGCCAGTAAAATTAAAACAGAAGAGAACTTCATTTTTTTTTCTTTTTTCTTTTTATTTGTCTTTAGCAATATATCAACTGGTTAAGCTTTGGATAGCAAACTTGTCTGGCAATTTTGAAAGGAAAAAAAAAAAAAGAAAAAGAAGAAAATATAAAAGGGGGTAATTTTTAAGATGCACCCTCTTTTATACCTTTTTTTTTCCCTTAAATTGTATGCTGTTTCACGGACATAAACAAAAACGCACTTTTATACTTTTAGATGTACATTATTATCATTACCAATTTTTGAAGTAAGAATAAATCATACTTTATATCAATTGTTCCAGTTTCTTTTTTAAAAAGACAAGATACGATTCTTTTTTCATGTTTTAAAACAATATTTCCATTATTATTCTATTTAGTATTACAAAATTAAAAAAAAAATTGCAATAAAAAATTTTTAAAAAGCAAAAATCATAAAAAAAAGATACGAATAGCCCCACAACTGATCACACTAACACACGCCCATTTAAATAAAAGAAATATTAATCATCTGAATAATAATATAAACACAATTGAATAAAAAAAAAAAGATCAATTTCAAAACAAAGCAAAATCACTGAAAAAGAAAGAAAGAAAAAAAAAAATAATAAAAAAAGGAAATAATTTGCTTTCAATAAAATATGTTCCGCTTAATAAATACCGGTAAAAAAAAAAAAAAAGGATGAAAAGTAAAACTATACCTAGATGAAAGAAAGGCACAGAGAATTATAATTTTTTTTTTTTTTTTTAACTTGTCTAAGCAGAGGCCGTAACAGTTGAGTTAGTTCCATTTAAAGCCGCACTTGCTCCTCTTACTAAGCCATCGGCTTTATTTTCAGCTGCATCAGCAACATTGGAAGTTTGGCTTTGAGCAGAACCTCTAAGAGCACCAACTCTTGAAATAACTGGTTCAACCATTGGTCTTAAACTAGACAATGCTTCATTAGACAATTTTCTAGATGTTTCAACAAATGCTTTTGATTGAGAATTTTGTGAGTTGGATAGTTCATCTTTGTATACTGTAGAAATATGAACTGATACATGAGAAGGAATATGCAAGAATGATCCAGCGGCTGATGACACTTTTGGTTTAGCTCTTTCATATATTGTTGAAGTTAAAAAATACAATTTTTCAATTTCATCCTTGTCTTCAACAATTGCTGATTCATTATTAATGACATTACTTGTTTCTTCTGCAACTTTTTCAGCACCATCTGCTGCAAAATATGTATCTCTTACGGATTCAAGTCTTTTGTTAATTGGAGCAAAAATGAACCCTAATCTTGAAGCCACAGCAAGCCTTACCGAAGAGCTAACTGAATTAATTCTCTTGACAATAGAGTTAACTCCATCATGGTATCTTTTAGAAAATGCTGATCTAACAGATTTAACAATGTTTGAAGGTCTTAAGGCTTCAATCAATTCACTCAAGGTAATCTTTGTGATATATGGATAAAATTTATCCAAATTTGTTAAAACCTGCTCATCAAATACCGAATCAACATATTTAATAGCATTTTTCAATGGCGTCACGTACGCAACATACGTAGCAACATATTTAACCAATAAGCTCAAGTAATTAAAGATAAAGCTAATAGCAGCAATTGAAGACAAGTAAGCAACAATGTCATGAACAAGCGGGTAAGCTGATAAATGTGACAAGGATGGTGAAGCATCAATAAATGATACTGCTTTTTCAATATTACTTTCCGACATCTTATCAAAATAAAAATGAAATTATAATTTATTCAATTGATTCTCAATTGGTACCAAAATATGAAATATTTGAAAAAAAAAAAAATAAAAACAAAGAAATGGGAGAGCTGGGTTTGTTCTAACTTTTATCTCTTAATTAATTAAACTAAGTTTTTTTTTTTTTTTCTTCTTTTTTTTGCCTTTTGGTTACCTCTATTAAAACAAAGAAAAAAGAAAAAAAATAAAAATGGAAAAGAAAAGTTATTTAAATTTGCAAATTAATACACAGATGAAAACTGATTAGACAATTAATTATTTTAATAAGCGCTTTAATGATAATGAAATTTAATTAAAAGATAAGATTAAAAAAGTGGCACAGAAATAAAAAAATGCATTTTTTATCTTTTTTATAGCTTTCTTTGCTTGCTCAAAAGAGGAAGAAAAATATTTTGAAAAACATGTGAAAATCTACAGATAACCGCATCGAGACATTTTGTAATATTGGCCACTACCAGAGTGCAAGACGAAGACTAGGAACAAGACTAGGAAAAGTCAGTCAGTCTCTATATAGTACTATTTCACTTTGTTTGAAATACCTTCTAGCGTCTTCATCTATTAAGACCAAGCTTAAAAAGGTTCTTGTAGAGAATTTCTTGTTGACGTCGCGATAAGTTGGGGTTAAGTCGAACCCTCCAAGAAATAATCTGATTGGTATTGTTTCACCTTTAACAGGGGCGCCGTCCATTATTTCAAACCTTACAACTGTTTCGCTATCGGATAATTGATTTGGAGGACTTCCCACGGTTTCTCTTCTAATTAAGGATAGCTCCATATGCTTTATCTTGAGTCTTACTAGTAGGAAATAAATTCTGCCAACTATAACATCTTTTAGCGAATATTTACTTTTAGAATATTCGAATTCTATATGAAGACAGTCTTCGATACCAACATCCATTTTCACCGTCTGGTTGTTACTGACAAGACTACTACTTCCATTGCCACTTGTAGAGCCATTCGTCGAAGCTTCTCCATTTTCTTGGGAGGCTATCTGATTATGCTGATATACCCACAATTCTTTTTCTCTCAAGATATCTGTACTTTTCCTATTAACTGTCACCTTAACATAATATCTCAACCGAACATTTGTCCCTCTATAACTTTCAAACTGTTTTTCTACATTTCTGAATTCAAACAGAAAAGTTTCAGAATGTCTTAAATCCCCAGGTGATACCAATTCAGTGGTCAAGGTTAAAAATTCATCATTCTTAATACTATCCAGTGTTGTCTCTATAGCACCTAATAACTGAACTTTGATTCCCTGATGTTCAATCCTCTTATTATCAATAACTCTTACTGTAACTTGCCCCCGAACAGTTTCCCCATCTTCATATAACGGTAACTTTTCTTTTCTACCTTTTGAATTCTTAACTTCAACATGCTCTCTTACATCTTCATTATCCAATCTAATCTCAATATCCAATGGGGCTTTCCAAAAAATGGACGACATCGCCATTAAAAAGTCCTAAATTACCTCCACTTATTAAAATAGATAAAAGCTTACTTGCTATAATAATTATATATATATATATATATATATATATATATATTGATATAGATATTATTTAATATTGTAATTAAAACCTATTTCTTCAACAGGTCGGTCATAAAAAGCTAATAGTTCAACAGGATTCAGTAGTGTGAAAACCAAAATACTTACGCTAGTATTACAAAAGCCTATATAACATTAATGAAGAATCAAAAAGAAAATATATATATATATAAAAACATAAAGGTAATCCTGAGACACCGTATTCGAAGTAAAATAAAATAATACACAGCTGTTTTTCTGTTATTCGTCAGTTTTCTTGATTTAAAGTATTCAAACCAAACAAGAACTCAATTTCTCTTCTACCCAATCTTGAAATATTAGCAAATCCTTCTTTATCCAATGCAGAGTTAACAATGGTCCTCTTCTTTTCTTGTAACTCTTGAATTCTGTCTTCAACAGTTCCCTTGATTAGCAATCTATGGATGAATACCTCTCTCTGTTGTCCAATCCTATGTGCCCTGTCCATGGCCTGTTCTTCCACATAAGGATTCCAAAAAGGATCCATGATAATGACATGATTTGCGCACGTCAAAGTTAAACCTACATTACCTGCTTTTAAAGATAAAAGCAATACTCTTTTCTCTGTTGTACTGTAAAACTTTCCAATAACATGGTTTCTTTGATCAGCAGTCATGGATCCATCATATCTTAGCCACTGTATATTCTCTTTATCCAACACAATTTGCATCACATCAAACAATAAAGTAAATTGACTAAATATAAGAATTTTTTCATTTGGATCTTTCAGTAAAATTTCCTTGATTAACTTAATTACCATATCTATCTTAGCACTTGATTTAAATTCACCTCCTTCTTCTTCTATTAACCTAATTATTTTCTTTTTCTTATCAGTTAATTTCCCAGTAACTTCACTGCTTTCATAGGAGTTTTCTAAATCAATATCTGAAAGATGTTGATTTTGAACTTTATCAAAAATATCAAAAGGTATAACCTTTGATTCAAGACATTCTGCTCGACAATGTAAACATTTTGCTATTCTTCCACCATTATTGGTTTCCTTATCTTGAAATCGTTCAAAAAATGAATCTACACATTCATTACAAATTAAATGGCCACAAGGCGTTAAAATGGAAATATTTTCAGATGATGGTGAATCAAAGCAAATAGGACAAGCAAACCCATTACCAATATTGGTGTTGACTCTTCTGACAGTATCAGAATTAAAGGTTCTAGCGATTGCAGTCTTGCTCTTCCAGTTATTAACAATATTCCTTCTATCACCAATTTTTACCAAATAATTATGACAACAAGCCTGCCTCAACCTTAGTAATAAAGTTAACATACTACTATAATTTCCAACAGAACCTTTAGAATTTAACATTTTTTCAGCTCTTTGTTTCGAAGAAGTTTCTAATGAAAAATAAAAATCATTTTCATATTCATACATATCAACATGATCAATAACAATACTACGTGGTGGTAATTTTAAAATAGGTTGACCATCAATTTCCATATCTTTGGTTCTTCTCAATAGTATAGCTTTTAAAAGTGCTTGTAATTTTTTCATAGCACGACTTGTATCAAACTCATCATACTTGTCAGTATTCTGTTGTCTAATTGGAAGAAAAATATCACTTCTAAATTTTTGTTCATCGTTATAGGGCTTGATTTGTAAAAATCTAATCAAAGAATATAATTCATCAATACTATTTTGCATGGGAGTACCAGACAAGCACCACCTATATTTGGCCTTTAATAAAGCAACTGCCTTCGAGCTCTGAGTCAGTTTGTTTTTAACCCATTGTGCTTCATCAAGAATAGCACGATAAAAAACAGCATCTTTTGTAAAAAATGGACTTTCGTACTCTTGGCCTCCACTGTTTGGGTGTGGTAAAACTGTAGATTTCTTAGCCAACTTTGCTTGCTCAATTGCAAGTTTAAAATGTTTTTTCAT
This sequence comes from Pachysolen tannophilus NRRL Y-2460, assembly GCA_001661245.1. Taxonomy (NCBI): domain Eukaryota; kingdom Fungi; phylum Ascomycota; class Pichiomycetes; order Alaninales; family Pachysolenaceae; genus Pachysolen; species Pachysolen tannophilus. The sequence continues at coordinate 679,775 of KV454016.1, forward strand.
TTCTGATGCCAAAGTACCATAAGAAACCAAGACGAAATCATATTTTTTCAAATGCTTGAAAGAAGGTAATTTGTCTTTGTGATAAATGAAAACTTTGATTGGTGTTTTGATTTTAGACAAGAGTTCTGCTTGCCATTGTTGTAAAAGGGCAATTGGAGCAACTATGAGATTTGTTTTCAAATTTGGATCCAGAGAAGTATGAGCAAGCATCAAGGAAATTGTTTGAACAGTTTTCCCTAAACCCATATCATCTGCTAAGATACCACCCTTTTTCACAGATTCTTCCATATCTATAAGCCAAGAAAGACCAATTTTCTGATGTTTTAACAAAGTTACAGTTAAATCTTTAGGCATATCTTTAATATCCTTTTCGTAATGTTCATCGGGTTTGATTGTGTTTAACAATTGTTGAAGGTTGGATGAGTCATCCGTCATAGTATATACATTCTGAGCATATCCAGTATGTCCATTCTGTACTTGCTGGTTCATTATTGCATTTTGATACCTTTGCTCGTAATCATTAATATCATTACGATTGTGATTGTGATTGTGATTGTGATTGTGATTGTGATTGTGTAAAGAAGTTCGAGAGGCCACCATACTACTAAAAGTTAGAAATTTATTTTTTGCTTCCTGAGCCCTAATTTCTAATTCATTGAGTTTAACCTTGTTAATTTTCTGATATCTCTCAAGATTGATAAGATGTGATCTTTTAACTTCACGAACTCTATTTATTGTTGGGTCGTTTCCTAAAAGGACTTCCAAAGCCCTCATGATTGCTTCTATTTGCCTATCTGCAGAGGTAATATTTTGTCTCAAGTCAATAGCTTTTGATTCCCATGAGTTATATTCTCTCCTCAATCTTTCCTTTTCTATATATTCATTTCTTAAATTTTCATTATCTGTGGTAGTATTTATGTTCAGTGTTGTTGAAGAAGTTCCAACTCCATCATTAGGATATGAAAAACTACTCATGACTTGATCAAAATAAGAGGGCATTCCAGAAGTTCCATTATTGGAATCATATGGAGGTCGCTGAAACTGTTGAGGATACTGCTGTTCTTGAGTAGGTTTGCTTAAAATTTTCCAACCTGTAATTTCAATATCATCATCACTTTCATCGGAAGTATCTGCTAATGAAATTGAAGTGGGCCCATTATTATTATTATTTGTAATGTTATACGTATCATTATTATCAGCAACAGTATTATTATTTGGCTGATATTCAAAACCATAAACTTCTGAATCATCTTCATTCGTCAAATCTATTAAAGGTGGATCAATTTTTTGCTTTTTCGATGGAATAGTTGACAAGGCTAATGAAGGCTTGTTCTTTACTCCAGCATTTGAATTCGGCACAAAAATTGTTTCTGTGCTATTAACATTATTATTATTACCAACATTAGAAAATGAATCATTCATAAAGCCATTCAAAACATTCTTATTATCAGTAGTATTACCGGGATAATTATTATTCATAAGATTTCGATGTAATTCATTGCCATGCGTTTCGGGTACAATATTAATATTATTATTATTTGAATTTGGTAAAGTGTTAATACGAATATTATTCACATTACTAAAACTATTACTGTTGCTAATAAAAGGACTATGTGAAGCTGCACTTGCAGATTCTGACGCCACCACCTGTGTTCCTGCCGATGTTGACCTTGATTTAAAACTCTCCACTTCCATATTCTTACAAATAATTTCATCATCGGTAACAGATAAATCCGAATCTACTAGTTCGACAATCTCCGATTCCTTTAATTTTGAACAAGCTTCAATGTCCATATTTCTAAACGGAAAAAAAAAAGAAAGAAAAAGGGGATTAAAATATAAACTCTATCGAGTTCACTGAATTCGATGGAATCTCTATTAGTTCCAAACCCTAACTATAGATTCTTTTTTTTGATAATTATAATAATAATAATATATTATTTTGCTTTATCATTTACAAGAGGTTTATCACATATTTTAGTTAGTTATAAAGTGTAAAAAAAACCCCAAACTTATACCTTGTTTACACGTCTTTTCATGTTTTAGATTAACAAGATTGTTTGTAAGAAGAATGGGATTAATATTATTATATGATCATTTATTTATAAGTTATTATACCACATATATAGAGTAACCAGTTGCAATTAATTGAGCTGCTGAGGTTGGAATTACATTAATAAGGATGCATTAATTTTTTTTTTCTTCTTCTTTTTCTTCTTGAATTTCAACTTCATCTTCATATACGACTTTAATATAATAATCTTCACCATTTTGTTTTGAAATTTCTTTTAAAATATTTTCCAATTCTTCTTTTAATTTTTTATGATCTTGATTAAATGATAATCCTCTTTCAAAATCCGATTTTGCTTCAATTAAATTTCCCAATTTGAAATTACTTAATCCTCTTCTTAAATGACTTTCTGGAACACTTGCAGCCAAACTACATAATAAATCTGCATCATTAAAAGAATCTATATAATCACCATTCAAGTAATAAGCTTCAGATCTTCCAATTAAAAAAATTATAAATTCTTGTAAAGTCATTTGGAAACTTTCAAATTTTGGTCTTCTAAAATTCATCTCCATTCCAACTGAAAATTGTTTTATTGCTTCTGGATATTTTTTCTCCTTCATTGATTTCACTGCTGAATCATGCATTTTCTTCATCAACGCAGAAAGATGTTTATTATAACTTTGAGGAGTTGGAGCTTTTGGAATATCTGTATTTGCAGAAATTAATTCTGCTGCTAAAGTATTAAGTTGAGTGATTTCTAATTGTAAATCTTTCCATTCTGATTTAGAAACATCTTCAGTCAAAGATATCTTTTTCGTTGTTGAATCATACGTTATAGGTAAATAATAATCTGTCATATCCTCTGTTATTCGTTTCAATAAATAAATAACAATTAATTAATTAATTGTTCTTTGTTTTATTTTATTATTATTTTATTTTTTCAACAAATTAATTGTTACATTTAAAATCATGGTAGTGTGTAAGTGGTGTAAACATAGGCGTACGTACAGATTTCTGCTTCTCTTTGGCCTATATTCATTCAATGAATAAAGTAGATAAATAAAACTAATGAGCCAAAAAAGATAGATATTTGTGATAGTTGAGATAATAGAAATAATAGAGATAATTGGGATATTAGAATCATGACAGTAGTTTCAAAAAGAGTTTCAATTCAATGGCCTCCAGAAGATGCATCAGAGCCAACTACTACAATGGTTTTCACAGCTCCAAGTGATAAATTTGTAGATTTACGTCCATTAAAAATCCCACAAACTGAAAAAGAAGAAAAATTTCCATTTGAATGGGCTATAGTAGGTTATGAACAAGTTTTACCAGAAAATAAAATTCAATTCCATCATACTATGGATTCTAGATTGGTTAACGAGATTTATTACCTGAAAAAAAATAATTTATTATTACCTTCTACAGAGGATACTCCTGATATTGGTCATTTTACCACACTACCAAATGGAGATAAAAGAGAAGATGGTGAAATGCTTAATATTGCAACTGGTAAGATCCAACCATACATCGAAATCTGGAGAAGTTTAGACCTTACAAGAGCTACTCCTGATTCCCCCATTGCTCTGTCGGAACAACAAGATGTTCCTACAGTTAAATGTATTGTTCTTGAAGTCAATGATGATATTTACGAAGGTAGGTTTATTATAATAGGTAATTGGGCTCAAGGAATTTTAAATAATAAGAAAACTGACTACAATGAAAATTATTCATCTTCCATGTCTTGTATCAGAGTATACTTCCGCAACAACAAATGGGAACCACTTGTAGAATATGGAATCGATATAGAAAAATTTCCTGTTGGATTCACTGGAAAAATCGGTGACTATCAAGGTATTTGGAAATGTATAGAGTTATCGTAATTTTTCCAAATAAGTAGTAAATATTAAATCAGTATTATTATTATTATTACTTTATCTGGTTTAGTTAATAGTTAATGATAAGAGTATATTTTGGTAGTGCTCTAAATTACCAAAAAAAGTTTTTTTTTTTTTTGTTTTTGGTATTTTTTTCGGGTAATTTTTTTTTGTTGATCGAACAAAAAAGTTATTTTTTTATCTAGAAGCTCTCTCGTAATAATAATAGGAAATTTTTTATCTAATATAAATCTATACATTTGAATAATAATAATAATAATAATAAAATTAAAAATAAAAAAAATTTAATATATATTTATATTATTATCAATTTGAAGAAAGAATTCATTATGTCAGGAGCAGCTCTGTATGTATTAATTTAAAATCAGAGAAAATTGATCTGATCTTGCTGAATTTGAATTTTTTTTTTTGCTTTGCTTTTGGCTTTATTTTATTATTATTAATTTTAGCAAACAAATAAATATTCAAATGTTCAAATAAAGATTTTAATTTTAGGAATTCAAGTTACTAACGTTAATGATATATAATGTTGTTGAATGTTTAGGCTTTTCATTTTTTCAGTCATAGTTAACTGTGTTAACTTATTCTTGCAAGTTTTTTTCACAATCATGTATAGTGATTTGGAATGTGATTATATTAATCCAATTGAATTATGTAACAAGTTGAACAAATATATCATTCCTGAAGCTGCATTACAAGGATTGCTATCAATATTATTTTTAATTAACGGCTATTGGTTTACTTTTCTCTTGAACCTGCCATTGCTTGCATTTAATATCAACAAAGTTTATAACAAAAATCATTTACTCGATGCTACTGAAATTTTTAGAACTTTATCAAAACATAAGAGAGAATCTTTTTTCAAATTGGGTTTCCATTTGTTGATGTTCTTTTACTACTTGTATCGTATGATTGTCAGTCTTGTTGCTGATGAATTATAAAAAAAAAAAAATTATCAAAAGATAAAAAGAGTAGATGCAACATTCATGAGAATCTGCATTGAGCAAAAGAAAGGAAGGAAAGAAGATAAAAAAAAAAAAAGAAGAGAGAGAGAGAGAAAGAGAAGAAGTACATTAAAGGGAGTAATATTAAGTATGTTTACTTTATGTAAATGAAAACTAGTTTTGTTTAATTTGTGATTATAGAAGGGTTCTGTGTGTGTTTTTTTTTTTTTTTTATTTTTTTTTATATATATATATATATTTTTATTTTTATTTTATTACTTTTTTCTTTTTTTTCTTATTTTGTTGTTAGTTGTATCTTTGTTAATCAATCAATCATTCATAAATTTTCTATATTTTTTTTATTTTTTTTTTTTATATTATTGAGGTTTCTTCCCATCTATCTATTTTTCAGTATTTCAATTATTTTAATTCTTTTTTTTTTTTTCAACACTCCTCTTATTCTATCTTCCTGTATTTTGTTTTTGTTTTTTTTTTTTTGAATTGACAATCAGAGCACTTTACCAATACATATCCAAAGTTTTAGTTGAGACATATTGACTAAATCTATCTCTACACATCAAGACCCTTTAATATATATTAATATTGTAGCTAAATGCGCGCGTTTTATCTTTCTCATGTGTTTGAAAAATTGAAAATTTAAAGAAATTAGAAAAAAAAAGTTCAAACAAATTTACTTAGATACTATAAAAATTTCCCTTTTGGTAACAACTCGCATAATATAGTTTAAATACTTTTACAACTAATGTTTAATTAATAATTTTTATTTGAATTGAATCAAAGAAACCGAGAAAATAATGGATGAATTTTAACATCCAAAAGCTTTCCACTTTTTACCGAAAGAACCTTTTTATTTTCTTTTTTAGGTCGAAATCTAATCTGATGTTTCCCCTTTTTTTTTACAACTTTAAACTTACCTTTTTCGTTATTGTAAATTTGGAAAGAAATGAATAAGGTTTGTTTTATGTAGAGAATTAAGATTAATCACCTTAGTTCTATGTTATGCTAGATAATCTTTCCAAGGTTTAAATTCTTCTTAATATCTATAACTTGAAGAGGGGATAACTTTTTGTTGAAAAAAAAGAAAAAAACACAACATGACTTCAAAGTCTTTCAGCTAGATAAAAAAAAGTCATAAAATGGATGGTTTCATTTGGATTTTCCTTTTGAAATGCCTACTTGTCATTAGCATATCTCAATGCAAAGTTGTCAACACCACAGAGTATTCACCTGCTGTATATGATACACTAGTTGAATTGACAAAATTTTGTTCAGTGGCAACATGTATTAAATATTCAGGTGATAATAAAGCTGAGTTACAAAAAAAATTACCACCAGATTTACAAGAAGGATATGAGATTTATAAAGTTTTTGAATTAAATGGAATAAAATCTGGTAGTGGTTATATTGCTTTGGATCATAATGGGGGAAGAATCTTGATTGTATTTAGAGGTTCTAGTTCAACAGTAGATTATTTTTATGATTTAAATGCTATACCAGTTCCATATAAACCATTAGCGACTCCAAAAGATTCTTCAATAGATGAATGTTCAAGTTGTATTACTCATCAAGGATTTTATACATCTTTTATACAACTTTATGAAAAAGTTATACCTGTTGTAAAAGATTTGAAAAAAATGAAAAAATTTATTAATTATAAAGTTGTAGTTACTGGACATTCATTAGGTGGTGCATTATCCACATTAGCTGGGATTGAATTACAATTATTAGGTTATGAGCCGTTAGTAGTTGCTATAGCTGCTCCTAAAATTGGAAGTCCAATCATGGCTCAATGGATTGATCAAATATTTCAAACAGAATCACATATTGATTCAATTGCTTTTGCAAATGGGGATTTAAGTGAAGGTGGTTATTATAGAATTGATCATGAAGGTGATTATGTTCCTCTATTACCACCTACAGCGATTTATGCCCATGGTGGTGCACGATTTTATATTGGTCCAATTGAGTTGCCGCATTTGAAAGAAAATACATTTTTCACTGGTTCTTATCAATATACTTCTGTTTCAGAACAATTATTAAAAGATATCCGTAAAGGTGAAAATCCTCAAAAACGTCACCAACATACTCGTTATTTTATGCCAACCAGTAGATGCAAATGAAGTTATAATTTATAAACCCCATTCCATTGTTTTTTGTTTTTTTAGCAGTTTAAAATATAATAGTAGAATAGAAGTTTTGAGCCGTAGACGAATTTTTCCTACTAATGGAAATTAAGCAGGAGAATAAAATTCATATCTATATATATGTATGTATGTATGTATCTGTCTATAGGAAGGCTGATTTTGGATAACAAGTAAGATAGAGGTTTACTTACCCAAATTGAGTAGGGCCTTGCAGCTACAGGATAGCGGCGGAACTTCTAGCTTGAAAGAGCCAAAAAAAAAAAAAAGCAAAAAAAAAAAGGTCAAACCCGATTTCTTTACTAATAAAGTTCCAAAGTTATCAAAAATACAGACTACAAAATCCAAATCCAAAGTAATTCAAATATACGAATATTGAGAAAACATTTAACAATTAACATATATAAATATATATATATATCAATCGATAACGAACAAAAAGATTTTCTGCGTATTAGATCTTACCAAAAACCGGTTTTAGTCAAGGAGTTAAAAGTTAAAATTTCAAGGATGCTTAAAGAGACAGATTTCAGCTTCAATAAAGAGCAACTATAAACACGAATTTAAAAAGAAAGCAAAAAAAATGAATCATTTCCCGGAAAAGAAATATTTTCTCCGTTTTTTTTTTTTAAAATTATTTAATTTTGACCGTGGTTTTAATTTAAAACTATGGAATGGCCCTTTTTCGTTATTCAAAACTACGAATGAATACCAGACAAATTGCGTCAACAGTAGATCCTTAAAACCTTTTTTTTTTTGCTTTACCATAAACCTTGCTCAAACTTTACATCTTGTGAACACAACAACACTTTGTGAATACAATAACATCTTATGAACAGCTTTCCTGTTTTCTTGATGCTTGTTCCTAGTTACTTTATTCAACAAACAAAAATAACTTCAGAATACGCATGCGCACTTATTTTTTTTTTTTTGTTTTTTTGTTGGCCATTTTCTAAATTATACTTTCCCGCATTGCCTTATGCCTTACTACGGTACTACGTACATCATCTTTTTACACCTTGAAAGCTATTCTGACTGCAACTTTTCTTCTTGTTGGAAATGCCAATTACATACAGCACCTGACTCAAGAAGTTATTGTCTATTTTTAATTAAAGCAGTTAGGGAAACAGATAGAGAGAGAGAGAGAGAGAGAGAGAAAGAGAGGCAAGGAGTAAGTTTTTTTTTTCCTTCTAGAAAAATCATTCTATGTTACAATACTATAAAATTGAAAAACAAAAAATTTTTTTTAGAATTTTTTTCTTATTTTCTTTTTAGTACGGGAAACAGTGCTACATATATACCCTCGGTCAAATGTCAGCTCATCAATTAATAGATGTTGTAGCGGAGCAATGGGAATAGAGCCAGAACCAAAGTCAGAACCAAAGCCAAAGTCAAAACCAGAACCAGAACCGGAATCAGAAACAGAACCAAAACCTTTATTTTAATCATAATTTATAATTATAATTTGAATCGCACAGTTTCCTGCATTATTTAATCTGCAAATCCGATCAACTAACTGGCTTTTAGTAGAAAAATAAAAAAAAACATTGCAAAAACAGTTGGAAACAGGTTTAGCCGCCAGCGCATAACTACGCAGAGATTTATTGAAACAAGAAAAAAAAAAAAAAACTTGTAAAAATTATAAAGTGAATGGGGGCTGTGAGTCTATGAATATGTTAACTCGTTTCTACTCAAAAAATATTTTTCTATTTTTTTTTGTATTTACTCGTAGAATAAAAAGAGGAACGAGAGAGACAGAATACGCTTCTGCACTTCTTAACTTCTGCACCTTTCTGCGTATCTAATTATATGTGTTGATTAATGTATTGATGCGCTGATGCGCATCAATACATCAATACATCAACACATCTCTTTATTTTTTTTATTTTTTCTCCTATCCGGAGAAATTTCTTGGCTCAAAGTGTACGAGCGATCCGAAAATTTTTTATTTTTTTTCGAAATTTTTCAAGTTGATGATGATTGCTAAGTAAATTCCCTACAAAAGTATCTTTCTGGGTTAAAATGTATGTTATAGTAAAAATATACGTACTTCTTTTTATATGATATATATTCATATTATTTATACAATTAAACAATTAAAAAAGAAATAGCTTGTTAATAATTAGATTTTAATTATAAAAACTATACACACACATACACATAATCAAAAAAAAAAAAAGCAAAGCTACCAAAACTATCTATTAATTAATCAGGAGAGCAAGACGTCATCTTAAAAAGAGAAAGAAAAACTGAAAAATCAAAAAAAAAAGGTTTTGGTCTTAATAGTTTTGTTATTTATTGTTTAATTGCATTTTTTTTTTTTTTTTTTTTTTTTTTTTTTTTTTTTTTTTTTTTTTTTT
>KV454016.1:693520-710282 GCA_001661245.1 Pachysolen tannophilus NRRL Y-2460
AAAGTAAAAAAATAAAAAAAAAATTTTTTTTTTAAAAAACATAAAAACATACTATTACATACTTTTAACTTGCCATGCTAGCATCAAAGATCCATTAGGCTCTGGAATCTCAATCTCCTTCTTCAGTTCCATAATCGTTATCCTATAAAGTTCAAATTATAAGTTTGTTTTATCAACTAAGTTTAGTTAGTTCAATTGGCACAAAGTTTTTTATGAAAAGTCGTGTTAAAAATCAGATCAAATCATACATATTTTTAATTGATAAGAGATGATGATAATAATCACATAGTTAAAGACTAAATGATTAATTAATTAATTAATTAATTAATTGTATATTTTTTATTATTACGGTTAGGAATGAACTCGGAGATTAGTTTGATTACATCAATAGTTGATAGTTGGTTGAAGCTGGATATATTTAAAGAAAATAGTGATGGAGTTGAAATTGAGAAATTGTTGGAATCGGTTACTTGTAATCAATTTATTTATAATGATGAGATCATATTAAGCGTGACCAAAATTTCCAAACCACACACAAATATTTATATCATCAATTTGATTTTGGGGAAACAAATTAAAGCTGTTGTGCTAGATGCATCTGAGTATATTGTCAACTTGAATTATATACAGTATCCTGTGGAGAATTTAAATGTAATTAAAGAAGATGAATTATTAAATATAAAAAAATTTTTAGCATCCAAATTTCTTGAATATTCAAAGGAGAAAGATGTAAGGGATGATTTTAAATCTTTGGAGGACAAGAAAAATTTGCCATCAAGTTTCGAATCACCGAAATTATTTACCATTGATCCGGCTTTTGCAGCACCGAAATCGAATTTGAAATTAGAATCGAAATCTGTACCTGAATCTTTACAACCACCAAAATTTGATGATGAATACGAAATACAAACCAATCTGCCTCCTGCAGCAAGTATAAGACCCACGAACCCGTTGTCAATTGGTGATAGGGACTTGAACCCACCTGGGTTACCAAAACATCCAGAAATGAAACCATACTTGGATCCTTTGGCATCTTGCTCAGGTGCATCTGGTATTGGTTCAGAAGGAGGTATGTACCCGACTGCAAACCATCCTATCTTTGGTGGTAGGCCCAACGGAGGAGGTAATAATTACGGTAGAAGAGATCCACTTCACCCTCCTGGAGCCAGATTTGATGATCCTTTAATGAATGAGGACACCGATATGGAACTAGTTGGTCAAGGTCTACCTGGAAACCTTGGAATAGGAAACCACGGCAGAAGAGGAGGAGCAGGTACCAATCCCTTTGGCAGAAATGCTGGTGGGAATGCTGGTGGGTTTGGCGGTTTCGATGGAGGTTTTATTTAAAATAACTAGGGACTAGGGTCATATGTGTATCTTTTTTTTTCTTTTTCTTTTTGCATTGATTTTCGATTTTCCATTGTACATATATAATCAACATGGTTCCCTTGAAATATCTTGAATTACAACAAGCCGAGACAAGTGAAGACAAGCCATGACCGATGGTTATCATCATCAACCACACCAATGTTGGCCCATAATGTATGTATACGTCTGCCAAAAAAATAGATCTTTGCTTGTTTGGTTTTGTTTGTGTTACGTGTCACTAATTTATCGAACAAAAAAGCAAGTGGCGATTTGATCTTTCTTTGTATTTAATTACCAATACTAATACTAAATTCACTTTAACAAGTAAGAAATAAAACAAGGTCATTTACAATTATTGGTAGTTAATTTGTATAATTTTATTCTTGAGGTGTTAAGAAGAAATATATATATATAGATTAATAATAAAACTATAAATAAAAAGTAAAAAAAAAAGAAAAAATAATAAGAAAAAAAAAAAAATTAAAATAAAATAAATTAAATTAAAATTGAAGAAAATTAAGTAATGGCTTTGACATCGGCAGCTCCTTTTTTAGCGTTATTGGGAGAACCTGATGATAGCTTAAAATCATTTGCTTTAAAATCGTTAAATGATGTTGTGGATGAATTATGGGCAGAAATTGCAAATAGCATTACAGAAATAGAGGAATTGTATGAGGATGATTCTTTTACAGATAGGCAACTTGCAGCATTAGTTGCATCAAAAGTTTATTATAATTTAGGAGATTATGATTCTTCAGTAAAATATTCATTATGTTCAGGTGATAAGTTTAATATTGATGATAAGAATGAATTTGTTGAGACAATTGTTTCTAAATGTATCAATCGTTATATTGAATTATCACAACAAAAATTTAGTAATAATGAGGTAGTAATAGATGCTCAATTATCTTTAATTTTTGAAAAAATGTTGGAGAAATGTGTTTATGCCAATGAGTTGAAATTAGCTTTAGGTATTTCATTAGAAAGCTATAGAATTGATATAGTTGAAAAAATCATTAAGGAACATTTGGATAATGAAGAATTGGCAATCAATTTGATAAATTATGTATTAACTTGTTCTACAACTGTGATAAGTCATACTCAATTTAGAACAAGTGTATTAAATTCTTTGGTTTTAATACTACTTTCATTAAATTCACCAGATTATTTCATTATTTCTAAAATTATAGTCCAATTGAATGATTATAAATTAGCTCATAGAATTTTCACAAAATTATTGAAAAATGATTTGGTATTAATTACATTTCAAGTTGCATTCGATTTAGTGAATTCTGCTTCACAAGAATTATTAGATAAAACAATTGAAATTTTATCAAAAGATGAATCTTTTAAACTGAATGAAAAAAATTTATCCAAATTAACTAAAATTTTATCTGGTGTACCTACTTGCGATTTGGATATTACATTTTTATACAAAAATAATAATACCGATATCACTATTTTAAATAAATCAAAGAATGCATTGGATGGAAGAAATTCAATCTTTCACTCAGCTATTACTTTTGAAAATGCTTTTATGCATGCTGGTACCACAGATGATTCCTTTTTCAGATCTAACTTGGAATGGTTAGGAAAGGCTACAAATTGGTCAAAATTTTCTGCAACAGCAGCACTCGGTGTTATTCATAAAGGTAATTTATCTGAAGGTCGTACCTTGTTACAACCATATTTACCAGGTAGCAATTCTGGTTCCGCTTTCACAAGAGGTGGTTCATTGTATGCTCTTGGGCTTATATATGCTGGACATGGCAGAGAAGTTATAGATTATTTAAGGCATCACGTTGTTGAGAATTCTGGTGGTGCGGGTACCAATGACTCTTCTGAAAATCAAGAACTCGATGTAATTTTACATGGAGCTTGTCTTGGTGTTGGTGTTGCTGGTATGGGTTTAGGCTCACAAGAAATATACGAGGAATTAAAAACTGTTTTATATGCTGATTCGGCTATTTCTGGTGAAGCTGCAGCATTAGCCATGGGTTTAGTTATGTTAAGATCTGGTGATGAAACTTGTATTAATGATATGTTGACATATTCTTTGGAGACTCAACATGAAAATATTCAACGTGGTTTGGCAATTGGTATAGCTTTATTGAACTATGGTAGAGAGGAACAAGCTGAACCGATTATTGAGAAAATGATTGGTCATCAAAATTCCATATTACGTTACGGTGCATGTTATGCGTTAGCTTTGGCATACTGTGGTACAGGCAATAATTCTGCTATACAAAGATTATTGCATATTGCTGTTTCTGATTCATCTGATAACGTCAGAAGAGCATCAGTTATGGCTTTGGGTTTCATATTATTACGTGATTTTACTACAGTTCCAACAATCGTCGAGTTGTTGTCTGAATCTCATAATCCACATGTTCGTTACGGTACTGCTATGGCTTTGGGTATATCATGTGCTGGACGTGGTTTACCTGCTGCAGTTGAAGTTTTGGAGCCATTGACCAAAGATCCTGTTGATTTTGTCAGACAAGGGGCATTAATTGCGATGTCCATGATTTTAATTCAACAAAACGAGAAAACTTTCCCTAAAGTTGATGAGATCAAGAAAAATCTTGCTCTGGTTATTTCCAATAAGAATCAAGATGCTTTGGCTAAATTTGGAGCTGCTTTATCTCAAGGTATTATTGACGCAGGTGGCAGAAATGTTACTATTCAATTGGAAAATTTACAAACAGGAACATTAAATATGACAGCAATTGTTGGGTTAACAATGTTTTCTCAATTCTGGTACTGGTTCCCATTGACGCATTTTTTGGCGTTATCCTTTTCCCCAACGTCAATAATTGGTATTAGAGAGGATTTGAAAATTCCAAAATTCAAAATAAATTGTCATACAAAACCAGATTTATATGGTTATCCTCCAAAAGTAGAAGAAGCAAAAGAAAAATCACCGGATAAAGTCGCTACAGCAGTTTTATCTACTACTGCTAGGGCTAAGGCTAGAGCAAAGAAGGCTCAAAAAGCTAAACAAGAAGAAAAAGATAACATGGATATTGATGAAAGAACACCGGAACCACAACTTCAACAATCTGGAGGAGAAGTTAAAACAGGAGAATCAAAGGAAAAAACGCCAGAAGATTTACCAAATGCTGTCGAAGAACCAAAAGGTGAGCCTTCTTTTCAAACAAATTATACAAAGAAGCCATACCAGATAGATAATATGACAAGAGTAATGCCAGATCAATTGAAGTATATTTCTTTTATCAAAGGCGAGAGATATGTCCCTGTTAGAAAGTTTAGGGGTGGTAGTGGAATCGTGGTGTTGAAGGATGAGAAACCAGGAGAGCCTGATGAATTTATTAAGACTGTGAGACAGATGTTTTTCAATGAAGCTCCAGTTCCAGAGCCGTTCACTTTAGAAGATAGTGAAACCGAAGAAGAGCAATAAGCTGCAGTTAAAATCAAAAAAGTTGCGTTTCTGTTTGAAATTTTTTGTTTCAATTTAATTCTATTTTGAATTTTTTTTTTGTTTTTACATTTCTTCTGTTTTTTCTTGTTTCTCATTAATTTTAGTTTTTTCTTTTTTTTGTTTTTAAGTTATTAAAATTTAGTAATTTTTGTTTTACGGTAATTCTGTATTACGGAAAACAAAATTGAAAAATGAATAAATAAATCGAATATCATATAGATAACATAGATTACCATTAAATGATGGAATATTTATTACTATACACAAAAGGAATTCAAATTATAAGTTATGTAAATCTCGCCAAAGCAGGGCCGAGTACATCTTTTTTCTCAGGTATACCATGTTCTTTGTCGTAATTACTCTTTCTCATTTCTTTTTCCTTTCTCAAGTTGGCTTCAATGCGTAATTTACGTTGATCAACAATATTCTGAGTCTTTTTACGAAGATGACGACGTAATGCGGAATTTTTACCTTTAACCTGTGGTCTGATTTTCAATTTCAAATCATCTTCCTTTTCAGTTTGAGATTTTTCACCGTTATGAGTAATTGTTGATAATTCTTTTGCTGTTAACCTTACTTGAGGTTTCCTCTTATCCACAGTACCTATAACGTTTGGATCTAAAGATATCATATCTGGTGATAATTTATTCAATAATGATCTTACCTCGGATTGTTGTCTTTGTTTAGCCGTTTCAAATGGGTTTACTTCCAATGCATCAAAGTTTGCTTCACCCGCACCAGGGATGATTAAAGACTGTACACCATTAGAATGCCCACAACCCAAAAAATCTTCAAATGGAACAAATCTAGTAGTTTGAATTCTAGAACCAGCTATAAGATGGTTCATGTATGGTGCACTTTGTCTTGAATTTTTAAATAAATCCTTCCATATAGTAACATGAGGACCCCAACCAACTGAGACTAACCCAGTATCTGATATATCAAGTGAAGAAGCAGGTGTTGGTGTATAATAAGATTCCAATTCTTTAAAATTTCTTATATCCCATATTTTTAAAGTCTTATCTGCACCAGCAACAACCATATACCTTCCATCTCGATTTACCGCTAATGATCTAATGGGTCCTCTAGAAGCTTGAATCTTAACTAATGGAGTTGGCATACTTGGTGACCAAAGAGTCACAGTACCATTACCATGACCTAGATGCATAACACCATTCCAAGGATTTTGTCTCATTGATAAAGTAGGACCTAATTTTGTTCTCAATTCACTAACCAAGACACCAGTTGATACATCATGGTATTTCAAAAACCCTGTATTACCCGATGTAGCCAATAAGAAATGATAAGGTAAAAATTCTAAATTTGTTGCTTCAATATGTTGCTTTAATCTATGCAATTCTACACCTGTCTTATCATAAATAAAAGTATACTTTTTCTGTGCCACAGCAAAATATTGATCATTATGCAAATATTTCACAGCATTAACCGTTTCATTTAAATGTAGTTCACAATCTAAATTTCCAGATCTCCAATCTATAGAGGCAATATGACCCTTTTTCCCGCCTATAAGTAAATCTCTACCATTTCTTGAATAATCTAAAGTGTAGGGCCCAAATTGATCCAATTTTAATTCAAAATTTTTATTCGCCGTACTTACATCAACACTATCCCTAATTTCTGATTGCCTAAATTTAAAAGTCTTTTCCATTCCTTCAGCCTCCAAAAACCCAGCATCTTCTTGTAAAAGTATATCAGTATTTTCTGCTGACTTGACAGCATCCCTATATTGACTATCTAATTTCTTCAAATTCGCATTTAACTTCTTATCCTTCGTATACTTGGATTTTTTATTTTTCTTCAACTCCGGAGCCTGACGCTCATATTTAGATTGAGAAAAACCAACGTCCATATTGTCCAATACCTGTCTATCCAATATCTATAAAATATAAAACTAAATATTTAATACCGATATTTTCTATTATGTACCATAGAAGGACTTTTTACTGAAATTTTTCACCTTTAAAAAAAAAAAATTTTTTTTTTCTCTTTTTGTCTTTTAATCTCATCAAAATAACCCAAAACGGTTATTTTGTGTATATGCACACTCCCAAAGTTTATTTATTCGATTTATGCAGGTATTAATGATTGTTACACAAAACCATTGTTCAAATGGAGCATTTGACCAATCCTTTTTGGTGGGTTGTGAAGAGGATGAGAATCTGTATATATGGTACTGGTGCTGGTGTTGGTATTGTTTTAATTTTAAGAGTTAGTGGACTGACAATTTTTGTTGTTTGTTCGTTTAGTGGTTAGATCTGATTGAAGATGTCATATCCTAGGCTTTGGTCAAGTTGGTTGAATCGATCATTATCTGCATCTGAAGGTGTTAATGATGAAAACAACGATAAAGATGGCACAGTAGAGTTGGGTATTAAGCCTTTTACTTCTGTGGGTTTGTCCTTTGATCGTAAGAATGATAATGATAATGGGACTATTTCAGGTTATAGGACAAGTACAGCTGCATCTTCAACTACGAATACTTCACCAAAGAGAAATTCAATTTTTAAAAGAAGGTCCTTGTCTGCTTTAAAAGATTCTTCAGTAAATATTGAAAATAATAATTTAACTCCAACAACTTCTGAGTCACTGTTTAAAAAAAAATTTAAAAAAATTTTGGACTTAAGAAAAATAATGGTAACGAATTGGATGAAGATTATAAAGATTTTGAAAGAAAAATTAATGAAGATATTGAATATTTGAAAAGTTTACAAGCTTATAGTGATAGAGATCAATTTGAAAGAAAATTGAATGAATATTTGAAAGCAGAACCTCCTGCTTCTACTTTAAACACTGAGGTTCCACTAATTGAAAAAAAAGAACATGATGAGATAACAACTCCTAATAATAAAGAGAATGAAATTAAAACTGAAGGGTTGGGAGAAATTCCAAATTTAAATCACACTCCTGGTAGTCCAGAATCTCCTGAGAATTCTCCTGAAAATCCTAATTCCAATCTTAATTCCATTTCCATATCAAGACCTGTTTCTCCTTTAAGAATTAGAGACAAGTTATCACAAGTTTTTGGTAAAGGGAAAAGGGGCACCTTTGAACAAGGAAAACTTGAAATAGGACAGACCAACAGTAAAGATATTGTAGTTGAATCTGAAATGAATAAAAAAAAAAAAAAAGAAAAAGAAGAAGAAGAAGAAGAGGATCATAGTTTTTTGAAATTGGGAACCACAATAAAGACAAACTATAATAACGAAGATAGTAGAGGAGAAGAAGAAGAAGAATATGATTTTGAAGACGAAGAAGACGAAGAAGACGAAGAAGAAGAAAGTGTTATTAGTGAGAGGGACGAGCCGATTTCTAGAAGTTCTTCTCAGATTGTTAGGAAAAAATCAAGTTTAAAATTTACAAGTGCATTAACATATGATGAATTAGAAAGAGAAATATTTGAACAAAACCCAATGATCAAATGCTTTGATTTATTCCCAGAAAATAGGATTAAAAACTCAAAGGGAATAATTGATTCAAACATTTCAACAACTTATAGATTACCATTCACCTGGATTGTTTGGCTTCAACGGTAAGTTAATACCAATCAACCTATTTTTTTATTTTTTTATAAATTAATTCTAACAATTTGAATATATATATATATATATATATATATATATATATATACATATTTACAGACAATCTTATTCAAATTTTAGTTTTGACCCTGCTTATAACATTTCCGATTATGTTAACCCTTACTCAAACGAAGGAAGGGTTTATATTGACAAAGCCATTGAAACTATCGGAGAAGTGAATGATGTGGTTGATGATTTTAAAGAATCAATTATAGAAGATGCGAATTTCCACATCTACTTGTTTAGATTTGGCCTTAAACCAAAGAAATCATCTATAGAAATGAGCAAAGCAGGTTCTTTAGAAATAAAAATTCCAATCATTGGCGAAAGCCGATTCGATATGTGGACATTCATAGTCAATATAGTCCTATCAGATGTACTATACAGGCCAATCGATATCCAAGAACCAGTCTTGGGAATAGCTTGGAAAAATGAAAAAAATAATAATTCTTATTCAATTTTAACTTTTTACTTTGCTAGAAATCATCTAGATAAAAGTGATAAAGAATTGATTCAATTAAGTAAATTCATTCATTTTGTAAGAAATTGTTTACCTTTTGAATTAAAAGAAATTATCCAAGAACCAAACATGCTTTACTGTGTAAGTATTATATTATAATTACTACCCCAAAATTTCACCTTAAATTAGTCATTCAAAAAAAAAAAATACTAACTAACAAACTAAACTAAACCATATATGTTTTTAGAATAACGAGACTCGTGAGTTGATGCAGGTCAAATTTGTCGAGTAAAAAAAATTTTTTAAGTTTTTCCGAAATGAATAATACCACTCTTTAATTTTTCCATAAATTTTTTTTTATTTTCCAGCAATATATATAAATTCAAGTTATAGATAGATTGATATATTTCTTTTGTTTTGTTGATATAGAAGTAGATCCCTAAGATGTCGAGGGTTTTAGTTTCTCAGTCGAGTCCTTTGTTTTTGAGAAGAGCTGTATTACAAAAGCCTTTTCTTTCTGTTAAAAATTTGTCATTTACTAGTGGTAAGAGGGGTACGCCGCAGCATCGGATACCAATTCTTAAGTCGAATTTCTTTGGTACTACTGCATTGACGGTTGTTGGATTATGTGTTTTAGCCTATTCTTTAGATGCTAGGTCTGCTATAAATGAGTATGTTTATTGTCCACTCATTAGACGTGTTACGGATGCAGAGCAAGGTCATAAGTTGGGGGTCTTTTTGATGAAGTACGGGTTATCCCCAAGATTATTCAACGATAAAGATGATAAAGTATTGGAAGTTTCTGTTTTCGATAAGAAATTAGCTAATCCTATTGGGATGGCAGCTGGTTTTGATAAGCATGGTGAATGTATTGATGCTCTTTTTGATCTTGGATTTAGTTATGTTGAAATTGGATCGATAACTCCTGAACCTCAACCAGGAAATCCTGAACCAAGATTTTTCAGATTACCAAAAGATGAGGCTGTAATTAATCGTTATGGATTTAATTCTGTAGGTCATTGGGATGTCTTGGGAAGATTAAAATTAAGAGCTGAAAAATATTTACGCGCAGAAGCTGTTGCTGCTTCTTCTTTAGATCAAAGTTTAAAAGATAATCATGTGACTACCAATGCTTTTAGAAATAATAAATTATTAGCTATTAATTTAGGTAAAAATAAAAATGGAGATGAAATTGAAGATTATGTTAAAGGTGTTGAAAGATTTGGACCTTTTGCAGATGTTTTAGTTATAAATGTTTCTTCACCAAATACTCCAGGTTTAAGAAATTTACAATCTAGTGATAAATTAACAAATTTATTAAAAATAGTTGTTAATCAAAGAGATTTATTAAATGGGAATCTTTTACATAGTAAACCACCAATTTTAGTTAAGATTGCTCCTGATTTAACTGAAATTGAAATTAAATCAATTGCAGAATCTGCTAAAGAAGCTAAAATTGATGGTATTATAATGTCAAATACAACAATTCAAAGAGATAATTTAAAACTTTTAACAACTGATAAAAATTTAATTAATGAACAAGGTGGATTATCTGGAGCTCCATTAAAGGAAATTTCTTTAAATGCTTTTAAAAAATTAAGAAAATATACTAAAGATTCCGATTTAGTCTTAATTGGTTGTGGAGGTATATCAAATGGTAAAGACGCTATTGAGTTTGCAAAAGCAGGTGCTACATTTGTTCAATTATATACTGCTTTTGCATATAAAGGACCTGGGTTAGCAGCAAAAATTAAAGATGAAATAACCAGTGAATTGAAAAAGGAAAATAAGACATGGATGGAAATTATTGGTCTGGATGACAATGAAAAATGAGTCAAAAACTAAAAAAAAAAAAAAAAAAAAAAAAAAAAAAAAACAATTGGAAAATTAGAGAATTATATACTTGTGTAATTGAATGTATTTTTTTTATTCTTTCTTTTAAATCAAGACAGAAGAAATACCAAAAAATAAAATGACAATACTCAAATCGTTTAAAAAAAAATTAATCATTTCTTGATATTTTGCTAATAATAATAATAATTTCTTATATTTTTGTGGAATGAACCCACCAATCAAATTTAATGTCTTGACAATAATTGAATCAATGTTATTTTTTTCATTGTTATCTATGAAAATCATATAAAATATCAGAAATCCTAATTCAAGAGTCAAGAAATAAATGTAAAAATTTGATTTTTGATTTGAATAATTAAAAATTAAAGATGATTCATATAAATTTTCATTGAAAAACGAATAAAATAATAATGAAACAATAATAAGAAACCGTACTATTAAAAATCGATATTTGAATTTCTTAAAATTCAACAACAATTTCTGCTGTAACAGTTGTCTTTTCTTTATTTCTTCTGCAGATAATTGCTCCTGTTGTTGCTGTTGCTGTTCATTTTCATCTCCTTTCAAAGTGCTAAGAAACTTTGAAAATAACGGATCATTCAACAATGGGTCTCCATCATTATCCTGATGATGATGCTGATGATTCAGCGCAGACGAATTCATAAACATTTCCTGTAATAATTTATCAATATCTAATTGCTGTTGCTGTTGTTGCTGTTGTTGTTGCTGATGGAGTCCCAGTCCCATACCAAGTTCTGTTATATCACTATTTTCTGGATCATCTTCATTCTCTAAGTAATTCGCATCTTTACCTACATTACCTACAACTGACCCAGTATTTATCTCTGCAACCTTATCCTTGTTTTGGTTATCATCTTTACTATCAATTTCTTCAACTCGTTGATTTTCATTTTCTTCAAAACTTGTTGTCTTGTTGGAAAAAGCAGGACCATTAATACCAGTGATTTTATTCAATCTATCAGTACCACCTCCTTTTGCAAGCTTAGCAGCTCTTCTTTCTCTCAAGATCTTTCGCTTTTCAGCCTCACTTAGCTCTGACATCCTCAATCAATCTCAAACAAATGAAAAATTAAATTTAAACAAACTATTCAATAACTACTAATAATTCTAATTGTTAGTAGTGTGTTGATAAATTTGAAATTTCTTAAAAAAGGTTGACCAAAAAAACAAATGAAAACTAACAATAAAGAACAAAATGAAGTTTATAAAATTTATTATTAATTTTAATTAAAATATCAATTTTTCTATTAGAAGGAAATATATAAAGATGGATCCATTTTCCGACTCTGGTGGTGAGTATTAATTGAGTTTATATATCAAAAATTTTTGTTTTTAATAAAGATCAAGAATTTTTAATTATTAACAAATACATTTATAGAGTTATATCAAATACGTAAACAATTTTTCAGTGGTCAGTATTTGAAAGCAACAGATCATCAATTAGATTCTTTTTCTGAACCTGCGGTTCCAAAAGTTAGAGAATATATATTGAGGTCTCATCTTATATTGGGGAATTACGAGGAAGTTGAAACTGGGATTCAAAATATTGAAGATACAGATGTTTCTAAAAGTTTTGAGTTATATACTTTATTTGTTAAATCCAATGAAAAAGAACCAATTGAAGAATTTGATGATTTTTTAACTAATGTGACTTCAGATTCTGAAGTTATAACGGTACTTGGTTCAATATATTTGGCTAGAACAGGTAGAATTGATGAAGCTTTGAAATTATTGGAAAAAAATTCAGCTAATAATTCTATGGAATGTATATCAATTCAAATTCAATTAAGAATTTTAACAAATAGATTGGATCTTGCATTAAAAGATATTTCAAATTTTTCCAAAATTGCTCAGGATGATATTGTTTTCAATTTAACTGAAAGTTGGGTCAATTTATTAAAAGGTGGTTCTGCATATCAATCATCATTTTATTTTTATGAAGAAATTTCACAATCAAATACTAGTTTAAAAAATTTGATATGCTTATTGATTCTAAACTTGCAATTACACCATTTACCCGAATCACTGGAAGTTATCGAACAATTGAAAACCATCAATGAACTGGATGTTACCAATGGTGATTTGTTGGCAAATCAGATCACATATTACGTGTTAAATGGTGAATTCGAAAAAGTTGATGAATTGAGAGAGGAATTGATTACACAAAACTCAGAACACCCATATATCGTTGATTACAATGAAAAAGTCGCTTTATTCGATGACATTGTTGCCAAATATCACTAGATTTCTGTTGTAGTTTTTTGGCCTTTTCTTTTTTTTTTTTTTTGGCCCTTTTTTCGTTTTTAGTTAGTTGTTTTATCAGTAGTTTATTAAAAATTTATATATATTTAAGTAGATAAAAAAAAAAATAAAAAAATATTTTTGAAATTGTACAAAACTAATGTTAATTGTCTATTTAAAACATCAATTAAAATAATTATATAAACGTCTATAATGGATCTGCCTAATAGCGTTGATAGGAATGCTGGTGAATATGTGAAAAAAATGGCAGTTGAGTTTTATGATTTGGATCATGAATTAACAAAAGATGAAAGAATAGATCTTTCACTTTTTTATAATAATATATGGACTTCAACTCTTAAATTTAGTTATCTTGGGTTTCTTGCTGGAATTTCAATTCCATTTGGTATTAAATATTATAAAACAGGTTCAATTAATGGTGTTAATTTCTTGAGAGCTTCATTTGGAGGTGTTATTGGTATGATCATTGTACCTCAAGTACTTTCACCTTATTATTTTCGTAGAAAAATGAATGAGATGAAAATTTCAAAAGGTGAATCATCAAATGAAGTTCAAATAATTTCAAGATTACCGTATCCATTGGCATTTAAATGGTGGACTTATTACAAGACAACTGCAACTGATCCATCTAAAGCAATGCCTGATCCACGGAGACAACTCGATCCGCTGGAAGCCGATAAGCTTGAAAGAAGACCTGGCTTTATTGGAGCTAGCGGTGATTTATTTGGTTTAAAAAGAAAAAAAGATGATGATGTGAATGAAAGGGATGTAACTGATAATCAGGAAGAAGAATTCCGTTCTCACTCATCATGGGACCGTGTCAGACGTGGCTATTATAATGGAGAAGAGCCTACGAATATTTCAAGAGATTCTGATTACGATAGCGAAGCAGTTTTATACGATAATGAGGCGTTTGAGCAAGAAAATCAAAGGTCAGAGCCACCAACACAATTTCAGCAGCAGCAGCAGCAACAACAACAACAACATCGTCAGTTATCCGCATGGGAAAAAGTAAGACAACAGTCTTTGGGTAAGTCGGGTAATATCGTTAGCTCTCCCGTACACGGTAACTCGATAATCAAAAAAGATGGTGGTGACGATAATGACGATGAGGGTTCGTTTTGATGTTGTTGCGATTGAGTTAAGTTAACTATATTCATTTATTTATTTAGAATGTGATGAGGTTATACATATATACATGCCAAAAAGAAAAAAGTAAAAAAAAAAAAAAAAAAAAAAAAGTAATATGAATTAAAGAATAATAAATAGGTAACGATATAAGATATAGTTTAAAAATCCATCCATTTTGACTATTATTATCAACAATATAAGGCTATCAAAATGTCTTCAAAAAGAAAAAAAAAGATAAAAAAAAATAAATAAAAGCAAATAAACTAAAGTTTCAAGAAAAATAACAAGTTGAATTTAAACAAATTTCTTTACCTAACGATTTACTTATAAGACGTTATCATTTCTTTTTTCGTCTTTTAATTTATGCAATTTAGGAATAACATCAGCCAATAATTCTGCATCATTCTTATTCTGTAATTCTTGGATATCTCTATTTCTAATATTAACACTGTGATCTTTTTGTTCAGCATCACCAACAATGAAGATAAAGTTATATCTCAATAATTGACCAGATCTAATTTTCTTTTGTAAAGTATTACCACTCAAATCAACATCAGAGTAAAAACCTTCAGCTTTTAAATCATCGTTAACTTTAGTTGCGTAATCAAAATATCCGGTACCAACAGGGACAACTAATATTTGTCTTGGAGATAACCAAAATGGCCATTTACCACCAAAATGTTCAGTCAATATGGCAGTCATACGTTCAACAGATCCCAATATGGCTCTATGAATCATTACAGGTTTTGTAGTCAGTTCTTCCTTATCATCTTTTGTTCTGTACTCTAAACCAAATCTTTGAGGAAGTTGGAAATCTAATTGAATAGTAGCACATTGATACCATCTTTTCAAAGCATCATTGATCATGATATCGATCTTAGGTCCATAGAAGGCACCATCACCTGGGTTAAGTTCCCATTCACTTCCAAAATTATTTAAAGCATTTTCCAATTTCTTTTCAGCATTATCCCATGTTGCAATATCTCCAACAAATTTTTCAGGTCTTGTTGACAATTCCATTTTAAATCCAAATCCAAAAATTCCATAAACGTATTTAAGAAATTCAAAAATGTTTGATATTTCATCTTCAATTTGATCTTGTGTACAGAAGATATGAGCATCATCTTGTTGGAAACGTCTAACTCTTGTTAATCCACTTAATGCACCAGAAAATTCATTTCTATGTAAGACACCAAAATCGGCAACCCTCCATGGAAGTTCTCTGTATGATCTTTCTCTAGATTTAAATAACAAACAATGACCTGGACAATTCATTGGTTTTAATCCATAAGTTTCTTTTTCAACTTCAAAAGAAAACATATTTTCTTTATAATTTTCCCAATGACCAGAAGTTTCCCATAATTTAGTTGAAAACATATTAGGAGTAATAACTTCATCATAACCTCTTTTCCTATATTCAGTTCTCATCATATCTACTAATGTATTATAAATTCTAGTACCATGTGGTAACCAAAAACATGAACCTGGTGACATTTCATTGAAAAAAAATAATTCCAATTCTTTACCCAATTTTCTATGATCTCTTGCAGCAGCTTCTTCTAAAAATTTCAAATGTTGATCCATTAATTTTTTATCTGGAAATGAAATACCATAAACACGTTGTAAAGAATCATTATTTGAATCACCCAAGAAATAAGATGAAGAATTTTTTAAAATTTTAATACTTTTGATTCTACCTGTATGTGGAATATGAGGACCAAGACATAAATCAATTAAAGGACCACATCTATAAACTGTTGTTGAAGTATTATCTGGAACTTTAGTTTTAATATAAGTCAATTTATATTTTGAATATTTAAACATTTCTAAAAGTTGATCTTTTGTCATTTCTAATCTTTCAAATTTTTGTTTTTCTTTAATTGCCTTTTTAGCAATTGTTTCCAAATTTTTAAAATCAGATTGAGAAACTGCTGTAGCACCATCATCAATAGCCATATCATAGAAAAACCCATCATCAATTGGAGGACCATAACATAAATGAGCACCTAAATTACATTCACAAGCTTCACCTAATACATGAGCAGAAGAATGCCAAAATACAGCTTTACCTTCTGGAGTATCAAAATCAAAAAATTCTAAAGATGAATCTTTTTCTATTGGTCTTTCCAAATCCCATAATTCACCATTAATTTTAGAAATAATAGTTCTATCTAAAAATGAAGGTCCAATATCTTTTGCAATTTGAAAAGGTGTAGTTTCCCATGAAATACCTTCTTTAATAGTACCATCCTTTAATGTAATCTTTATAGGTAACCTCTCCTTAGATGCAACTTCAGCATCATATTTCGCCTTAATCTCATCATACAATTTAATCCTCTCTTCTATAAATAAAGGTTGAGGATCCAAATAAGTTGGTCTAACATTTCCATCTTCTTTACCTTTCTTCTTCTTATCACCTTTCTTAACATCATGCTGCGGTTTCTTCCCCTTCCCATCCTTCAAAGATAAACTCTCAACAGGCTCAACAATTTCTGCTTGCGACATCCTTCTTTATCTATTCCAACCTATTTCTATCAATCTCAAAAGAATTTTTCAATTTTTTTCAAAAAGACTTGAATTTTTATTCATATATATATATATATATATATATATATAATAAATAAC
>KV454016.1:719155-762812 GCA_001661245.1 Pachysolen tannophilus NRRL Y-2460
TATATATATATATATATATATATATAATAATAATAATAATAATATATTTTTTTTTTGTCTTTTAAAAATAATAACCATCATATATATTTTAGACAAATAGACATATATACTATATGGTAATTATGCGAGTTATTTCAATTGTATTTTTTTTAATTTTTTTAATTTCGTCTTTGGAATTGGCTTCATGTGCTCTTTCATTTTTACCGAGGGATGCTAATAGGGATGGTAAAGGTGTTATTAAGATTCTGTTTGATGTTCACAGGGGGAACTCTTTTCAAGATGCTGCAATAACTAAACGTCATCATTTGTCCAAGAGGAGTAATTCGGATGGGACGGTTAATGCTACAATTGTTAATGAAGAAAGTTATTATATGGCCAATCTTTCAATTGGATCTGATAGTCAAAATGTTGGTGTATTGATTGATACAGGTTCTTCGGATTTATGGGTTATGAGTAGTAGTAATCCATATTGTGAATCTTCTACAACAAGTGATGCTGTAAAGGAAAAATTAGTTAAAAGATTATTACTGAAACGTAGTCCAACAAAACAAAAACTGATTACTCAAGATAGTGGATATTTTAGGGATAGTAATAAATTCCAATTGGATACAACTTCTGCATCTTTTTATAATTTAGAAGGAAAAGATGATGGTGGTAGTGGTGATACTACTGAAACAAGTATATCTGCAAGTCCATCAGCAACAATGGATTGTGACTTGTATGGAACTTTTGATGAATCAAAATCTGATACTTTCCATTCAAATGGTACGGATTTTTTGGTTCAATATGCAGATTATACTTATGCTTCAGGTACTTGGGCATATGATAATGTAGTTATTGCTGGAGCAAATGTTACAGATTTATCCTTTGCAGTGGCTAATGAATCAAATTCTTCTATTGGAGTTTTAGGTATAGGATTTGAACAATTGGAAACAACTTATGCATCAAGTACAACTATTGAATCTTATACTTATGCAAATATGCCTGCAAAGATGGTTGAATTGGGAATCATTTATAAAAATGCTTATTCCTTATATTTGAATGATAGTGAGGCAACAAGTGGAACAATCTTATTTGGAGGTGTTGATCATGATAAATATACTGGCTCTTTAGAAACTGTTGAAATTGTTAATACTTATGCTTCCGAAGGTTTTACAAGCCCAATTACATTGGCTGTGACATTATCATCAATCACAGTTAATGGCTCAACTGTCACTGATACTTTGGCTCCTGCTTTATTAGATTCAGGTACAACATCATTTTATGCTCCTGCAAATGTTATGGAATCATTATCTGAACTGTTGGGTGGTACTTATTCTAGTGATATTGGTTACTACACAAGAGATTGTGTTAGTGAAGATGATGACACTCAAATTACACTTGATTTTACAGGAGCCAAAATTAATGCCTCATTATATAATTTACAAGTGTCAATTTCAAGTTCCGATGATGGATATGAAGATTCATCAAGTAGTAGTACTACTAGTACTTGTGCTATTGGAATATTCGATTCTGGTGATGATAGTTATATCCTTGGTGATTCTTTCTTAAGATCTGCATACGTTGTATTTGATTTGGATGATTATCAAATTTCACTTGCACAAGCTAATTTAAACTCAACAAGTGAAGATATTGATGTTATTTCTTCAACTGTGCCATCCGCTACAACAGCTCCAGACTATAGTAGCACATGGTCGGCAACTAGCGGAAGTAACGCATACACAACTGATGATCCTTTAGAAGGGGGAGGTGGTATCAGTGGAGAAGAGAGTACTAGTTATTCAACTTCTGAAACTACAGAAACTTCTGGTTCAGGTGGAAGTTCAAAGAGTTCTGCTAGTAAAATGGCTTCAGGAACTACTATAAAAGTTATCACAGCTTTCTTTGGATTTGTTTGTGTTGCTTTGCTTTTACTTTGAACGAAAAAAAAATCCCCTTTTAATTTCTTCTTTTTTTTTTTTTTTTTTTTTTTTCTTTTCTTTTCTCACTGCACTGAAAATGGAAACTATAAGGTCCTTCCTTTCATTAAAACAAAAATAGAATTTTTTACATTACAAAAGATTACTTTGTATGATTAACTTTTTTTGTTTTTTTCTTTTCCTTTTTTTTTTTATTTGACCTTTTTCTTCGTCTACATACATTTTATAAAAAGATACTTTCATTCAAATATTCAGTTTTATAATTATACTGGTTAAAAAAATGATAAAAGTTATTATTATAATTTTAAAGTAAATTATTTAAAATGAATTAACCGAACCCCCTTTAGTCACATGATCAAATGTTGGTATTAAAGAAAAAGAAGTAAAACATGCATAAATTTGCATAATTATCACTTTTCCCCTTTTTTTTGAACTGTTAAAAAAGATATCTTTTAATCATAAATCAATCAGTACAAGATGAAATGAGAACAGAATATAAATCTTTAATGTAAGTGTGATTATCTTTCTTATATATACTGTAATTTTTCTTTTATTTGACTTTTTTTTCGTAGTTAATTTAATTGTAATGTTTCCACAATTGTATTTTCGCTTTTATTCATCTTGAAAATTTAATTAAATTCAACAGAGTGTTAATCAATTCTTATAATTTAAATAATGAGATTTTTAAAAAATAATAACATGAACATACTGTTTATCTTATTGTTTATTTCTCGTGCTTCATGTGAAGAGCAAATTTTGCCTGATGAGAGTTTAGCAATAGTGCCTAGAATTGATTTTAACGTTTATAGAGGTAATAGCATATTAGATTCTCATAAAGAAAGGAAACCACAACTTTTGAAAAGAGATGGTGTTAAGGTGACATTAGAGAATGCTCAAACTTTTTATTTGGTGAATTTAAAAATCGGTTCCAATAAGCAAAGTGTAGATGTTTTAGTTGATACTGGATCATCAGATTTATGGGTGATGGGTTCAAACAATCCATATTGTTCATCTTCATCTTTTTCCTTATCTAAAGAAATGATACCTAAATTACAAAATTTTACCAATACACATTTAAAGATACCAGAACATGGTGATTCAAAATTGAGAACATTTTTACAAAAAGATTCTTTTCAATCTTCTGAAAATGGGATTAATTGTAGTGAGTTTGGGACATTTAATAATAAAAATTCCAAAACTTTTAGATCCAATCAAACAGAATTTTTAATTCAATATGCTGATTATACTTTTTCATATGGAGAATGGGGTCATGACGATGTTACAATTGGTGGAGTAAAAATTAATGATTTATCCTTTGCTGTGGCAAACCAAACAAATTCGTCAATAAGTGTATTAGGTATTGGACTTGAAGGTTTAGAGACAACTTATACAGCTGGGAAAAATTATCCAAATTCTTATACTTATGCAAATTTACCATCTAAGTTGGTTCAAAACAAGTTGATTTCTAAAAAAATTTATTCCATATACTTGACAGGTTCATCTAATGGATCTATACTTTTTGGTGCTGTTGATCATAAGAAATATATTGGAACTTTAACTACATTACCTGTGATTAACACTTTGGAAAGTGAAGGTTACTCCAAGCCAGTTAAATTAGAAATCATCTTAACAGGTATCACGTTAACAAGTAACACATCAGTGGGAGAAGAAACAGTGGAGAATATTACATCAACAGCTTCTCCAGCTTTATTAGATACTGGAACAACGTTAACATACGTTCCTGTAGCAGTGATGGAAAAACTAGCTACAGCGTTAAATGCATCATTTTTACCCTCATTTGGATACTACGTCTTGGATTGTAGTGAAGATACAAATTATAAAAAAACCACTCAA
Organism: Pachysolen tannophilus NRRL Y-2460; assembly: GCA_001661245.1. Classification (NCBI taxonomy): domain Eukaryota; kingdom Fungi; phylum Ascomycota; class Pichiomycetes; order Alaninales; family Pachysolenaceae; genus Pachysolen; species Pachysolen tannophilus. Next base: position 722,929 of record KV454016.1, read on the forward strand.
TATACAACAGTTGATTTCAAATTTTCAGGTGTTACAATAAAAGTTCCAATAACAGATTTATTAATCGAAGTTTTATCATTTGGATCCACAGCTTATTGTGCTGTGGGGACATTACCATCTGGGGACAATAACTACATTTTAGGAGATTCATTTCTAAAATCAGCTTACGTTGTCTACGACTTGGAAGAATTTCAAATTTCATTAGCACAATTTAATAAAAATTTTCAACCTGGAATCGAAAATATAGAAACAATTGAATCTTCTGTACCTTTGGCCACTTTAGCCACAGATTACTCAAATACTTGGAGCAAAACTGATAATTCAAAACCCGCTCTTGCGAAAACTACAGCAACTTCTACAAAATCAGGCTCACAACTTAAAGATTCATCGGCAAACACAATCACAATTCTCAACAACAAAATTGAAGTTGGAATCTTTTTCACCATGGGCCTTGTACTAATAATAATCGTTACCTTATAGTACTACAACTTCCTCAGTATAATATGTATAGAGAGAGAAGAAGCAAAAAAAAAAAAATAAAAACATAGTCGTGTGAGCGCTAAGCAAAAGTTCAAATTAGGAAGCAAAAAATTGCATCGGCGTCTAATTGCACAAAACAGCGTTTGATCAAGAAAAGAAAGAGTACACCCACTTTATATAGTTTTGAATATTTGTAATAGTTGATATATAACATTTAAATAAATTAATTAAATAATTAATTATTTATTTATTTTTGTTCTTTGTTTTTTCTTTTTTTTTTTAAAACGTATCATCAAAAAATAAGATATTATTGATTAAAGAGCGCTTGAGCTTTTTTTTTTTTTTTTAGATAAGGAAAGTTGTGAAGGCGGTAGAATCATATAAATTTGTTTTTTTAATCGTAATATAAAAACAGTTGTTTGGCCTAAAGATCAAACCCAAAACATATTATACAAATTATACAGACATAGACATAAGACATAGATATAAACAGACTTTTTAACTTGTAAATCAATATTAGAAGGATACGAAGTTAAAGTAAATTAGCAAATCAAGAGTTTTTTTTTTTTATTAAAAAATGGATAGGTGAGTAAATTTCCATCATTGTTTTATCTTTTTTCTTTATTTAATTTTATTTTAATTTAATTTATTTTGATTTTTAAAGATCATATTACTGACGATTTTTTGGTTATTATAATTGTTGCTTTTTTGCCTTTTTCTTTTTTAACCAATTTTTTTTTTTGATATAGTGTTAATCTGCCACTGATAACTTCAACGAGCAATAATAATGTGGAGGATGATCCTTTTGTCATTTTGCAATTTGGTGATGGACCGCAGCAGGATGTTATAATAGATTTCCAGCATAATATCAGTAACGCTATAATGGAACATGCGCAACGTATAAATTCAAGGAACAACGGCGAGTCGCCGCCATCTTCGTCGTTATCGTCGTTATCGTCGTCGGTGGCTCTGCTGGCTCTGCTGGCTTCTTTGGCACCACTGGCACCACTGTCTCCCCTGGTTCTGCTGGCTCTGCTGGTTCTGCTGGCTCTGCTGGCTTCTCTTGCTCTGTCAGCAGCTGGCAGTGGTAATGGCGGTGGTATTGGTAGCGGTATTGGTAGCGGTATAAATAGTAACAGCACTAGAAACAGCGATAGTGGTAGTGGTGGTGGTAGTAGAAGTAGCGGTAATGGCAGAAATAATGAGGCCCAGGGATCAATAACGACGCAGCAAAGACTGGAGAACAGCAATCAAGGAGTAAGAGGAATAGATCGGCCTGCGTTTGATGTTTCATCAGAAGGTGTTTACGGCGGCGCAAATGGAAATCATGGTAGTTTATTGGATGATTTATTTCTGAATTATGAAGGTCATAATATTGATTCATCACTTCAAAATACTGGAGCTTCCACAAATAGAAATATTATCTTGACAGTTAACTATGTTTATTCATCAGAAACAAGTGATGAGCTGCCGCAACCACAACCACAATCACAAGATATAAATTCTCAATCTTCAGTGGATGGTAATAGAGCTGCTTCTTTAATTTTACATGTTCCAGATGTTTCTAACGAGCAGGATGATTCAAGTTTACAATCTTTAATAAGATTTGCCACCATAATAGCGTTTAGAACAATTGCCATGAATTTACAAAATAAAAATAGAGGTGTTAGTGAATCGACTTTTAAAACTTTACCAATAAAGAAATTATCAGAAATAAAAGATAAAAATTGTCCAATTTGTTACGATGAATTTTTAGAATATGTTAAAAAGAAAGAAGATGATGTAATCAAAGAAAATACAACTTCAAAAAAAAGGAAAAGAGAATGTGATGAAAATGAAGAAGAAACATCTTTGAAAGTTAGAAAGACAAATGGAGGTAGCACTGCTTTTAATGTGTCCAGTAATAGTACTCCAAAGCAGCCCGTATATACCCATGTCCCTGTAACCATGTCATGTGGGCATACTTTTGGACAAATTTGTTTACGTGAATGGTTGAAAGGAAATAATACATGTCCTCTTTGCCGTCACAAGATAAAAGAAACTAATGGGAATGGTCAAAATCAAGATGTAACTACAATGACTTTACCAAATTTAGCTGGTTTTTTAAGAGAAAATAGTAGAAATACTTCTTTGAACGGTGAAATTAATAGATTACCAATGTTGGTCATTTCAAATTTAGATGATCCAAATATCACGGCAGAAACTTTGAGAAATAATTTAAGAAACAGTTTAGCGAATGTACCAATAATTGTAACAAATGGGAATTTACCTATGAACAATATGCCACCTGACTTACATCCTACTAGCTCAAATTCTTCACCTTTGAGCTCAGAAATCAATAGACAAAATGTTGGTGTTTCAGCAGGTAGACCAATTGGTAGAGGTCAAAGAGAAAATATTTTAAGACGTATCATTAATACCTTAACTGGGTCTATAACTGGTGGTAATTCAAATACCTCTAATAATACACTGAACACTGGCACAACTTCTTTTGCTACTCCACCACTACTGTCTTTGCCACTGCTGACCTCACAACTGCTGACATTGCAGCTGCTGTCGTCGCAACAACCACCGTCTTCAGCTTCGACACATCAAACCTCAAGAGCCTTTAGATATGCAAGAAGAATGGCACAGAATAATTTGTCGTCATCATCAATGTCCCTGGAACAACAAAGGCAACAATCTTCTTCGTCGCCACTTAACTCTTTAAGATCAACCTTGTTTAACGTTTCACGTTCAACAAGTAATGCTGTTCTTGTAAATAGAGATCCATTATTTCCAATAGGCGTTGCTAGTAGACGTACGGAAACTGGAGTTGAGACAGTAAATATTGATGGAAGTGAGAACTCAAATGATTATCTCAATTTAGAACATGATTTATTGTATGGTAGAAATGACAGTACCAGAGATACCCGCAATAGGAACAACAGCAACAGTAATAGTAATAGAGATAATAGTGGCCAGAGAAATGTTAATAGTCGGGAGGAACGTGCTGCAGGCAGAAGATTTCGAGAAAGACGAAGAAACACTAACCAAGAAGGCCTGAATCACTAAAGATAATACAATTCCATATTAATTATTTAAGAAATTCTTCTTTTCAATGATGTAATCATTTTATTTTTTTATCATTTCATTTGAGTTTTTTTTTTTTTTTTTTACTTGTTATATGAGAACTAGTATTTATTCGTATTGAATGACGTTTTATTATTATTGCAAATAATACGATCCCTCATTTTTTCTATTTTTCATTTTTTTTTTTTTCATCTTATTGCGATAAGTGTCATTTTGCATCATATATTTACTCTAGTTATTATATATCCTTAAATACAAAGTAAGTAAAATCAAAACAGTTTTAAAAGTTTTAAGATAGAGATATTCTTTTTTTCCTTTTATACGAGTCAGTGTCTTTTTTGTAATCTTCATCTTCATCTTCTTCTTCACTACCGCTCCCACTTTCTTCTTCCAATCTATCACTAGGCCGAGAATTGTTTTTGTTAAAACATTCTGGATCAATATAAACCACGTCTTTACAAAGTATGGTTATTGTTTTAAAAAATTTTCTCCACTCCAAAGGATCTCCTTTAGTTTTTAAAAATTCAATTTTCCTTAACTCTAAATTGGACAGGACTTTAGATATTTTAATATTTCCGTTTAATGGTAATTTTTTCCTATCCAAAGTAGTTAAAGTGATATATATAGAATTATTGTTATTTTCTTCTCGGTTTTTAATATTCTTCAATAATTGTTGTTCATTATTAGCATTTGTCTTTGCTCCCACTCTATGTAATGAATCAAATAAAGATGATAATAATGATTCTAATGGTAATATAGAAAAAAATTTAGTTAACCTATCACCAAATATTGAAATATTTCCCAGATCGAGATGTAAATTTTGATAAAAATCTTTGATTGCATTATTTCTATCTTTATTTATGAATTGTAATATTGATGGATCTTTTGAAACTAATTGTAACATTTGTCCATCTTTATCATTAGATTCATATAATAATTTTCTTCTTTTTTTAGAATGTTCACTATAAACTTCTTGAGTTGCTGAAAAAAATTCTTGTGTATGATCATTATCATCATCATCTATTAGACAAGCCATATCATTTACAGGTTGAGAATTTGAAAATTTAGCCAACGATTGTTGTGAATCACTGTTATTAATAGTATTGAAAACCAGTTCATCATTAGAAGCATCATCAGAAAGACCAATATGTAAATTACTTAAAAGTCTTGTTGTTAATAGAGTAGTATTAGAACATAAGGTTGAATCACCACTGCTAAATATATTACTTTGATTTACCCATAAATGTTTCCTAATATTTTCCAACAGTATTCTTTTTAAAGGTTCAGGTTTTAAGATTGATCTCAACAATGATAATATTGAAGGTTCAAATTTATTCCAAGGAGGATCAAATATTTTCCCATCATTTTGTAAAAAATTTTTAAAATCTGGGTCTTGTAAAGTTGGTTCTTCCCAAGGTGTTTGACCTGTTAAAAGCACATATAGAACTATACCACAAGACCATATATCAGCTATAGCTGGGTTATAACCTTTCAATTGAGCCACTTCTGGTGCCATATATGGAGGTGAACCACAAGGTGTCATACAATTTCTCTTTGTACCATCTTTTTTTTGATAAACTGCTGCAAGTCCAAAATCGGTTAATTTTAAATTCCCATTTTTATCCAATAATATATTTTCAGGTTTAATATCTCTATGAGCAACACCTTTTGAATGAATAAATTCAACCGATGAAATCAACTGTTTGAAATAAAAATGAGCAATTTCTTCATCAACTCCATAATCAGGTTCGATCTTATCAAAAAGATCTCCTCCAACAGCTAATTCCATAGCAATATATAACCAATTAGAATCAGAACCAAAATCCATCACCTTAATGATATTTGGATGAGCACAACAATTCTTATGTAGCAAAACCTCTTGTCCAATTTGCTGTTGTGTTAACCCACTCCTCTTCGAAGCCTTAACATTAATCAATTTTACTGCAAAACGTTGATACGGCTTGGAAATTACATATGCAACTTTAACCAAAGCAAAAGATCCTTGACCTATAGTTCTCTCATACAATACATTTTTGATCTTGGGAAGAGGATCTAGCTGAGATAACCGGAAAGTCTGATTCTGATTAGACATTTTCTCTACTCTCACTCCCCCTTTCAAGACAAAAACCCAACCTAAGCCTAAAACAACTAAACAACTAATAATACAAACAAACTTCAATCATCATTCTCTATTTTATTATATCTTTAAAATGTGAAAAGTAAACAGATCCTAAATCGATTTCCTTTTTAGGAAGTTAAAATCCAAAAAAGGAAAAACCTCAAATTCCGAGTTCCTAAAAGGGTAAAAACGGTAAAAATGTCAATTTTGGGAAATATTATTACCAAAATAGGAAGCATCGGCGGCTAATTATTTTTTTTTTTATTTAAAAACAAAAAAAGAGAAGAATTTGAGATTTTGTTTGGTGAAGTTAAAAAGCTTCGATATTGTAAATTAAAAGAATCAATTTTTTCGATTGGTAAGGCTATGATGGATGAGACATTTGAAGGGGACGATAGCTCTGATAGTGGGCTATCGGTTTTTTTCCGAGATAAGCAATCGATTGGTGGGGTGAGGTTGGATAATCCGAATTTAAGAATATTAGATGAAGATGCAGTTAATAAACTGTACAATTCGAGACATAGCATTGGAAGTGCCGAGAGCCGATCAGATACAACGGATATAGTTAGAGAATCTAGTTTTAGGTATGAGAAGCTGAAACCAAGTTCAAATGCAAATTTCCATCGCAGGTCTTCTGTTCAAGATTTAAAGTCTAAATTTAGTACTAAGATAAAGAGAAAGAATAGATTCTCTAGTTTTGGAGCGCCTTCACCTTCATCTTCGTCATCAGCAGCAACAGCAACAGCGGCAACTGCCGCGGCAGTGGCGAATCGGTCTGATCATGACAATAATGGGAATGATGTCTCTGGTACTTCTGGTGGTACTTTTGGTGGTAGCGAGATGTATCCGATATATACTGTGCCAACAAACACTACGATGGAAACTTCAAATATGTTTTCTCCAGCAAGTTCAAATTCAAATTCAAATACAGTACATACAATTGATAGCGGTAAATTATCAAACAATTTAAGAAATCAAAATTTTTGGAAATATCATATCATTTCAATAGGTAAAAATAAAATGTATCTTACAACAAATCCAGATATTAAACATTTATATTGTAGAAATGGTCCTGGATATTTCATTGACTTATTAATACCAAAAAGTGATGAGAAGGATAAAAAACTCAAACAATCAGAAATTGGTTATCGATTGGTTTTCAAGATTGACGATAATAAAGAAGAAGAACCTAAAAGTTGTATAATAGTAACAAAAGAGCCAAATTCCAAAAATTCAAATGGAGATTTTAAAATATCATATGTATCATTACTAGATATTGATGTCTCTGGAAAATTACAAACAAATAAAAATAATCCAAAATCTTTAAATAACACAGCAAGAGAAGTAGATATTCCTGAATTAATGGCATTAGCAAAGAAAGATCTGGAAAATTTGGAATTAAGACAACTTATACCAAATTTTCATAGATATCAAGTAATTAATGATAATAATCAATATTTAATAGGTTCTAAACCTGATATTAAACAAAAAAATTCAAATAAATTAAAAATCTCAAATCATGTTTATAAATTAACAAATAAACAAAACGTTTATTTCTATAAAGATAAAGATTTACTGGTTAAAAAATTATCTTTAAGAAATCATCAACAACAAGATATAGATATAATAGGATTATTTAGACCACATGAAACAAGATTGAAAAAAAAATTGATCAAAACGATAAATGCAACTTCAAACACTTTAAGTTCAAATGACGTGGAATTGGATATCACAGGTGAAGCAAGTTCAGATCCTTATTCACTGAATTCAACATCTTATTATAAATCAGGAGACGGATTCTTTATTCAAAATCCAAAAGATGATTCTCCTAATGATACAAAAATTGGTTGGATAACCATATACGAAGATCACGATCAAATCTTCAAAGACGGTTTATGGGAATTGGTATTGGGCTACACTTTTGCTATTGGTTTCGAAAGAATAATTGATGATTATTTGAAAACAGATTTATATAATTTCTAGTTTTGTAAACTACGAAAAAAATAATAATAATAATAATAGTAAAAGTAGTTGAAAAACCGTTATTTAAATACATTTTGTAGCGTTCATCTTTTATTTTAATTTTATCTTATCTTATTTTAATTGATAAGATAGCGATGGCAGTATGGGAACAGCTATCTGTCGATAAAGCACATGTAGCTTATGCTATTATTGGATTTTTCGCAACTTTATTTGCAATTGTATCATTATTTTTAAAAGAGAAGTTATTCATTGGTGAACTGACTGTTTCCACTGTTGTAGGCATTATTACAGGTCCCAAAGTATTGAATTGGTTTTCACCTAGTTCATGGACAAGTAATTCTAAATATTTGACTCAAGAGGTTTCGAGGATTATATTAATTATTCAGCTTTTTGCTGTTAGTGTTGAATTACCAAAGAAATATTTAAAGCATCATTTTAGATCTGTTGCTTTATGTTTATTTTTCGCCATGACATTTGGTTGGTTAATTACAGCGTTATTTATCTTTATTATATTCAATAAGAATTTGAATTTTAATGATGCGTTGTTGATAAGTGCTTGTATTACGGCAACTGATCCTGTATTAGCTGCCGCTATAGTTGGTAAGGGAAAATTTGGTCAAAGAATACCTGCTCATATTAGAAATTTGTTATCTGCCGAAAGTGGTGCTAATGATGGGATGGCATTTCCCTTTGTATTATTATCAACAAACTTGGTTGTAAGATATGGTCATCCAGGAGAAATTATAAAAGATTGGATTTGTGTTAGCATATTGTATGAAGTTGTCTTTGGTATATTATTGGGATGTATTATTGGAATTGTTGGTAGAAAATTAATCAAATTTTGTGAAAAGAAAAATTTAATTGATAGAGAATCTTTTCTTTGTTTTTATATCTTACTTTCGCTTATGTGTACAGGTTTTGGATCAATTTTAGGAGTTGATGATTTATTGGTTTCTTTTGCTGCTGGAACAGCATTTGCATGGGATGGTTGGTTTCAAAGACAAACTGAAGAAAGTAATTTATCAAATATCATTGATATCTTGTTAAACATGGTTTATTTTCTTTATTTTGGTTCAATAGTTCCTTGGGATTATTTCAATGATGCTAGTTTAAATTTGGAGATTTGGAGATTGATATTATTAGGAATTGTAGTTATATTTTTAAGAAGAATTCCTATTTTTCTTATGTTAAAACCATTTACTCCTGATTTAAGAACATGGAAAGAAGCCTTTTTTTGTGGTCATTTTGGTCCTATTGGAGTAGGTGCAGTATTTTGTTCAATGGTTGCTACTAGTTCTGTTGAAAAAATATACTTGAAAACCCAAACAATACTTCCGGTAGGTTCAATTGATAATGATGTTTCTTCTACTATTCCTCATTCTTATTTATTAACAGTTCTTTGGCCAATTGTTTCATTTTTAGTTATGACTTCTATTATTATTCATGGGAGTTCAGTGACAGCTATGGTCTTATGCAGTAATGTTAAAAAGATGAATTTTACTATCAGAAACCCTCAAGAAAGTAGTTCTTCTTCAGAAGATGAAGAAGAAAGTGAAAGACAAGTATCTGTACCAAATCAAGAAACCCACGGTGAACGTAAAGATCATAATAATAAATTGACCAAAAGGATTAATAATAATACAATGCATTTAACAAGTTTTGCTTCCAGTTCTAAAAATGACCTGAAACCCAGTGAAGAGATTGAATTAGAAGCTATTCCAATCACTTATGACGAAAATGGGAAAATTAGGAAACCTGAAGTGGTATTCATTCAAGGAAACCACTCCATAGTTGAAGACAATAACGGTGAAGTTATAGATGAGTTTATTTATAATCACCACCATAATAACCAACAAGATCAGAGGAATCATGATTATGATGATGATTCTCCAACTTTTAGGCAAAAGATTTACAAATTTTTCACTAGAACTGATAGCTTTCCTAATTATAATATCAATATTGATGAAAAAAATAAAAAACAAAACCCTTCATTATCTTTCGATAAACAGACTTTAAACGTATATCAAGTTAACAATGAAATCTATATAGAAAATGACGACGGTAAGATCATCAGAAAATACATTATTGACGAGCAAGATAAACTGAATCAAGATATAGAAACAGGTCAAAGCAGTTCATTAAGACCAACGAGAAATCTGTTTAATAACCATAATAATAGTGAGTTCGATGAACTGGAAATCAGAGAGAAATTAAATAAAGTCATAACTTCAAAATCCAACTAGACGCTCGACCAAGTATCATACTGTTATATATATTAGTTATAGGCACAGAAGGATCCATATATAGACATCTTTTACATCTTTTACATCTTTTATAATGACAATATAATTCTTTGAAACTGCTTAAAAAATGCTGAAATTTTTCAATTAAATTTTTTTCTCGTTTAATTTTTCAATTTTTCAATTTTTCAATTTTTCACGATGGTTCAAAGAGAAGAGTCATCATCATTACCTTATTTTAATTATAGAATTTGTTTGATTTCGAATATAATACAACGATTAGTTGTAATTGAATAGGAAGAGCAATTAAAATGTTTTCAAGATCGTTTCGTTCTACCGTTCCTTCTGTTGTTAGAGCATCTTGGCCTTTAAAAGTATGTTTTAATTCTAGCGTTTTGTTTTCTTTTTTTTTTTGGTCTTTGGTTTTTGGTTTTTGATGGATTTATACTAACCGTTACAATTACTATTTTTTTTATTTTAACAGAGAACTTATGCTCTTTCTCCAAAAGCTCAGGCTTTGATATCCAAAAATGTTCAAGAGGTTGATCCTGAAATGGCTGAAATTCTTTCCAAGGAAAGAAATAGACAAAAGACTTCAGTGACTTTGATTCCTTCAGAAAATTTTACCTCAAGGGCAGTTATGGATTTATTAGGTTCTGAAATGCAAAACAAGTACTCAGAAGGTTATCCAGGGGAAAGATATTATGGTGGTAATGAATTCATTGATCAAGCCGAGAAATTATGTCAGAAGAGAGCTTTGGAAGCTTTCAGGTTAGATCCAAAAGAATGGGGTGTCAATGTTCAATCTTTATCAGGTGCACCAGCAAATTTGTATACTTATTCTGCAATTTTAGAAGTAGGTGAAAGATTGATGGGTCTTGATTTACCTCATGGTGGACATTTATCACATGGTTATCAAACAGCAACTACCAAAATTTCTTATGTCTCGAAATATTTCCAAACAATGCCGTATAGATTGGATGAATCAACAGGATTAATCGATTATGAAATGTTGGAAAAAACAGCAGAATTATTCAGACCTAAAATCATTGTTGCTGGTGCTTCTGCTTATGCAAGAGTTATTGATTATGCCAGAATGAAGAAAATAGCTGAAAAGGTTGGAGCTTATTTAATGTCAGATATGGCTCATATTTCTGGTTTAGTTGCAGCTAATGTTACCGAATCACCATTCCCATATTCGGATATTGTTACCACTACGACACATAAATCGTTAAGAGGGCCAAGAGGTGCAATGATTTTTTATAGAAAGGGTATCAGAAAAGTTACAAAGAAAGGTAAAGAAATACCATACGAATTAGAGAAGAAGATAAATTTTTCTGTCTTCCCAGCTCATCAAGGTGGACCACATAACCATACTATTTCAGCTTTGGCTGTTGCTTTGAAACAGGCAATGACCTCTGAATTTGTTGAATACCAACAAAATATTATACAAAACGCTAAAGCATTTGCAAAGTCCTTAAATGAAAAGAAATTTGATTTAGTCTCAAATGGTACTGATACCCATTTAATATTAATTGATTTGAGATCAAAGGGAATTGACGGTGCCAGAGTAGAAGCTGTCTTGGAAAGAATCAATATTGCTGCTAACAAAAATACAGTTCCAGGAGATAAGTCTGCATTGTTTCCTTCTGGATTAAGAGTTGGTACACCAGCAATGACAACAAGAGGTTTCTTGGCTCCTGAATTTGAACAAGTTTCTTCTTACATTGAACAAGCTGTTGATATTGCACTTGAGTTAAAGGCAAAAGAAGAAGGTAGCACCCCTAAAGATAAGTTGTCAAATTTCAAAAAACAAGCCGATGAAAGTGAAAAAGTCAAACAATTAGCAAAAGAAGTAGCAACATGGGTTTCTACTTTCCCAGTTCCTGGAGAGTAATTGACTAGTGCATATACTTATATCTACTGTCTGTCTTATTTTTTTTTTTTGTTAACAGCAAATAAAGATTGATACTATATTTTAAGAATATCTACAAAACTTTTTTTAAAGAAGTAAGAAATTACAAACTTTTCTTTATGCTAATATATAATGTTCTTTATTTACAGGTAATTTTTTTTAATAAATTAACTAGCCGATTTTGGATGATAATATGCCCCAGCATTTCTCTTCAATTTATACGAATTTTCTTGCAAGACTTCTCTGATAGTTTCCTTACAAGTTTCATCCCCAAGTTTCTCAGCTGCGACAAAGGTTGACCTTAAGTGAAGCCATTTCCAGTTAAACGAAGATTTTGTAGACAATATAATCTTTCTGGCATCTTCTAGCAATCCTAATTCAGCAAAAGTAGAAATTATGTATTGTGCGAATTCAAAATCTTTCAGATATTTCTCATCGGCTGATAACGATTTATAATTAAGTGTGTTACGGAATTTTCCTCTTTCAACCCAGATTTTGTTGGCAAACTCTATGTCTTTGAAAAATTTTGCAGCGTCTATCGCTAAGTTGTAAATATCATGGGTTCTTGGGAATTTTAATGAGATTGAATTACCAATTCTAATCAGTGGAGGTTGTTCTTTGAGCTCTTCAAAAGTAGAGGTATTATATATTTCCTCTTCATTTTCTATTATCACATGTTTTCCTTCTTCCTTCTGAAGCCCAGTTTCATCCAAATACGTTACATTTTCAAATCTTTTCTTGAACTCTGATATAGATTCACCTTTTCTTGCAGATATAAACAAGAAACTTCCGATAACTCTCTTATTTATCACATCAGGCGATTTCATCAAATTATAAGCCCAGATCGCATTTGATTCGGCAAGAATTGCTTTGTCGTTCTTAATTTCTTCCATTGGTAAAAATGGCGGAGCATTTGAATCAAAATTATAGTTTGTAGAGTTAATAGTTCTCTTCCTCAATAATTGAATCTGGGGATGCCTTAAAGTGACCGGATCACGATCAACTTTAAACCTAGCATAAGCAACAAATAACAAAGTCAATGGTGTAGATCCGGGATTCGAAAGTTTCTTATTTTCTGAATCCCATCTTGCTTCAAACAAAGTATTATATAATGCCCTAGTGAACGTCAAGTCGCCATCATAAGCAGCTAAATACATCATGCTCTCAATAACTTGTGAATTTAGAGGGTGATTTTTTTCATGATATTCAAATATGAATTCCCAACCTTTCAAAAGCAATTCTTCTCTTTTTGCGCAACCCTTAGCTAAAACTAACAATGTCAATCCTGTAGGAATCAACGGTTTGGGATGATTAGTGACCATCTCATCATAAAGATCCAAAGCTTTTTCAATGTTATCATTTAGCACATGAGCAATAACTATCGACTGATAAGCTTTTGAATCAGGTTGTGTAGATAAAGATTGGAACTTCATAGTGTCAAAAATTTCAACTGCTTCTTTATAATCATTTAATTTAACACAAATTTGCAAAATATTAGTATATATTTTCAAAGTTGGCAGGATCTTGTAAACTAATTTCATTTCTTGAAGCATTTTATTTATACTCTTAATATCATTTCTTTTCCCAAAAGATTTAATCAAGTTTCCAAAAGTATAAACTGTTGGTTGAAAATTATGTTGTTTCATCTCTTGGAAAAAAGAATCCACCAATAATCCATATTTCAGGTCGTTTGAATATGAACTTATAAATAAATCATACAAATATCTATCTTTTTCAATATTGGCTTGAAAAAGCATTTCATCGATTAGTTCCATATTTTTAGGTTTTTGACGGTTGGGTATATTCTGTATTAATCTTGTAACTTCAAATTGATCAAAACCTTTAAATCCATTTTTATTATAATACAAATCTTTTATAACTGATTCCCAGTCTTCAAACTCCACTGTATTAACATGAGATATGCTATCCCCAATTCTCTTTATAACTTTCTCAGGTAAAAAAATTTGTTTTTCAGTTGTTTTTAAACCTGAAAACAATGATTTTTTCTTTTCTTCTGACATTATCTCATTTGTTTTCTTTTTCTCTTTTAATGATAATATGCCTTGAGCTTCTAAAAGAAACTTTTCGTTTCTTTCTTCTTTTTTATTCTCATCTAGTAAAAGATCATTGACTAAATTATCCACATCATCTTCTAAAAACCTATCATCACTAGATATAATGTCCAATTCTTTCTCGATTTGTTTTCTCTTTGTGAGTTCATTTTGTTGTAAAATTTCCTTTGTTAGCCTCTCTTTTAAATTCTCCAACTCTTTAAGTTTGCGGCCTAGTTCTGCTTCTTCTTGTTTCAGTTTTCTTTCCCTTTCTCTTTTCAACCATATACTAGCAGCTGTTTCTCTTGGTTGAGGTTTCTCATCATGTATTTCAGAAACTTCCTTTTCCAAAAATAACGATGCCGGTCTCTTTTTATATGAAGAGTTGTATTTTCTTCTAACATTAACAATATTCCTCGCTAGTATCAAGTTAACCGCTCGTAATCTATTGCCACTGTTCAATATTCGAAATAAATTTTGGTTATGTCCAACATTAAGATAAGACATCTCAATCATACTTTCGAGCGCATACGAATATATTTCTCAACCCAAATACACAAACGATAAGAAGAGGTTAAATAAACCAAAAAAAAATAAACCAAAAAAAAAAAAAAAATCAATAAAGTCTCTATATACAAGTCACTTGGATTTTATTTATCTGATCAGTTTTACGCCCTTATTAATGATCCAAATTCTTATAGTTCTATTATTATAAAAGTTTTATCTTCTGTTGTCAATAGAATCTGAAAAGTTTTGATTTAAACTCATCTCTTTACATTAAAAAAAATTTTCAAAATTGCCCTCTTTGGGAAATTGTGGTTTTTATACACGCCAAAAATTATCTATCTACATAGAATCGACAACGACAACCGACAACCGACAGCCGACGACGAAGATGACGATGAAGGAGTTTATTGCTTGTCCTCTTTGCCGCACACTTCGGAATCAAATATGTACAAATGATCAACAACTCTTTGATCAGCGTTCAAATCGGCGACCCATAAACTTTGTTTCTCGTGACCTTGTTCTACCCATTTCTTTGGCCAGTCAGTCTCTTCTTCTTTACACAAGTCAACATCTTTCAAATCCATTGGTCTCTTGCATTCATAGATAACTGAGGAAATCTCCTTGCAGTATTCTTGTGTCTGATATCTTTTTTGGAAAAATCTTTTAATTCTTTCAGGGGTGTTTAAGAATCCCAATAAATTATATGATCTCACTACTAATATTGGTTGTTGGAAATATGCTGGCTCATTCTTGAAATTTTTAAGTTGTACTGAGAGATCTAGTTCTGGGGCTAATTCAGCGGAAGCATATTGAGATGGAGTTATATAAGGTTTTGGTATAGGTGAAATTTTTTTCTCGTCTTCATCATTTTTTTCTTTTTCAATTTCCTTTTCAATCTTAGAAGGAGTAGCAATATCTGAGTCCAGTATTTCCGTGGGTACTTCTTCAATTTTTGCTGTCGTCTTAATTTGAGGTTCTTCCAAAGGTCCCAATAATCCTTCGTGTAAACCAGTTAAATATTCTTTATAAGCACCTCTCCCAATACATATTACACCACCGGCATCCTGAGGCCTAGAAACAAGTTCATCCTCACCAACAATCCCACCATGGACATCTTGCTCTATATTCATTTTTTTAGAAAAGACTCCTAAAAGATCTCTTGGTGTTAATATTGTAGATAATTTAGCAATAGGTTCAAGTGTTTCATGATCGTATACTGGTGGACCAGAACTTTTAATGTTATCAGACCAATGAAATACAGAAGTTGGTTTTATAAATGATTCATCTTTTTGAGTTGCATCAAGAGCTGTAATAGCTTTCTCTTGAGGCAATTTCAGGTTCCCTCCTTGTCTTGCCAAATATTCCTTTCTCAATTGTCTAATATCTTGAGCAACTTTATACCTAATATCACCTTGTCTTTCTTCAGTGAAAACTTCAAAATCAACAGCAGCTGAATTTATAATAGGCTTTAAATATTTTCTAAAAATCCTCAAACTTTCCTCCAAATAATCTGATGGTGGTGGTGCAATGAAAATAGTTAATTTTCTTGGAATTCTATCTATATCAAAAGGTTTCCCTGTAGCACCTACTTGAGAATCAAGTGAAATTTTTGTCATGTACTCTTCTCTAATTTTCTTTTGTTGATGTTTATCATAAAGAATCGCACCACCCACTAATGAAAGTGTAGCCCAAAATATAGACCAATTACGAGATGGAAGCTTCAAACGCGGAAGTCCCATTGCCTCAAATGCTGGATTTGTATAACCCAAGTTTGCTTTCTTCAAAGGCTCTTGTAATTTTGGAGCGCTATTTAAAGATGATGATGCTGATTTGGAATCCAACGCTTTGGAATCCAACTTTTTGGAATCCGCATCAATTTTCCCAGCTTTATCTGAATCCTTTGAAGAGGTTTCCGACATTGCTAATATATATAATTCACCACTTCTCAAATTTATAGATCGGTCTTTTAATCCAATTTTTATGTTCAATTTTTCAAAAATGGCTACAATTTTTATGTGAAGAATTTTTCACTCATATTTAACATAGTTTAATTGACTTCAATTACACTACAATGTTTTGAATATTTATAAACAATTATCAATCATTATCGTTATCAAGGTCATCTTAAAAATTGAAAAGAATATAAGATAAAGTAAATGGTGAATAACATAAAAGAAAAAAAATAAACCATATGTATATGTAAATAATTTATATTAACACTGTAACTAAAGCTGATGTGATTTTTTTTTTTTGAAACCAATAGGAGCAGAAATACAAATACAAAAATTAAAGCAAAGCAATTGCCGACCTACTAACTGGATAACTGAATAACTGGATAACTGGATAACTGGATAACTGAAAACTGAAAACAAAAACGATAAAGATAATGATAATAATAATAATAAAAATAATAATAATAATAATAATAATAATAGTAAAAGAACGTTAAAAGACATCAAAAAAAAAAACAACCATATTCCTATTTTCCCAATTTGTGCTGATTCTAGTTTATGATAATATATATTTACATACAACATCAATATGTATTTAAGTTTCTCTCTCTCTACTCCTCTTCCTCATCTTTTATCACATTTGACAAGTACTGTCTCATTGCATTTCTTCCTTGTTCCTCATCATTATATTTCACCAACCAAGGGTGTTGTAACAATTCTGCATATGTAGGTCTTAAATTTGGGTTTTTCCTTAAACAACATTTGACAAAATCTATTGCTTCTTTAGAAAATCTCTTTGAATCCAATGAAGGTGCTTCATCTTCCACAATTTGTTTCAACTGTGAAAAAATATTCTCCGAAACCAATGGATAAGAACCCTTTGCAACTTCTAATAAGGATAATCCAAGAGACCAAACATCTGACTGAACGGAATATGATACATCATCAGGGTTCGTTGATTTAATTCTTTCTGGGGCCATATATGATTGACATCCAATGTTTGTTCTGGCCATTGAAGCAACCAAATTTCCTGATACTCCAAAATCACAAAGTTTAATTTTGCCTTCTTTATTACAAAGTATATTTGTTGGTTTCACATCTCGATGTATAATGTTTTGATCATCTTTTAATCTTTTCAATCCTTTTATAACACAAATGGTAATATATGCGAGTTGTGGTTCTGGAATACCATCACCATAAACCTTATCCAAGGAGCCACAATCCATGTACTCCATACACATGTATACAGCACCTTCAACGAAAAATGCACCATAAAAATCTATTATATATTCGGATTCACAATTATGTAAAACTTCCAATTCCATTATAATTTGACGGAATTTTGAATCATCCAATTCTAATCTAACTTCTTTCATTGCCATTATAATATTTGTTGGTTTATGTAACACTTTACTAACGGTACCATAATTTCCTCGACCTAATTCTCCTATAAATTCTAATTCATCAATAGATATTCTAAAAGAAGAACCAGATGAAAAATCAACACCTTTTGAATGTAAAGATGCTTTACCAGAAAAATTTAAAGATCCAGATTTTATATCAATATATTTTGAATAATTTGTAAATAAACCTTGCAACTTTTGTGGTTGATGCTGTTGACGTTGAATCAGTTGTTGATTCAACTGACCTCTTCTACCTATTAACTCTGTTACAGATGAAGTTTCCTGTCCTATCCCACTATCTGGCGAATCTATAGAGGTTGAAGTAACAGTTTTTGCAGGCTTTTTGTTGAAATCGCCAGTGCCACTGGTGGTACCACCGGTAGTACCACTTGTACCACTAGTGCCTGTATTCCCACCGTTACTACCTTCTGTTAGTTCGTTAACATTTAATTTCATACCTCTTCTTTGAGACAACGACGGCCTACTTCTCGGGAGTCTTGCAGCTGCTTGTGGTGAAACTTTATTTAACATGGGTGATGGTCCCAACGACGGTCCCAATGAGGGTCCCAATGAGGGTCCCAACGACGGAACAGTTGGAGGTAACCTTAATGGAGGCAGAATAGATGAAGACGAGGACGATGATGACAGCAGTCCCTTTGGTTGTTTCTTTGTCTGTATACTTTTCACTGTTATACGCTCTTCATCAAATCTATGTGGTCTAGGGGACGATGAGTTGCTACTATTGCAACTACTATCACCACTACTACCACTCTCACTATTGCTTCCATTATTTATACAAGTGTTAGCATTAGAGCCACTGGCATCACTTTGCAGATTCAGAGTCTGTACATTTGTTGCTGGCAATGTTTGTAACGTTTGTAATGTTTGTAAGGTTTGTAACGGTGGTAACGGTGGTAACGGTTTATCTTTAAAAGATTCCGGGCTTTCACAATTGTTATCAATTGGAGTTTGACTTGGGGTGTTTTTATAAGCATTCGCAGCTTGCCTCTTTTCTTGAAAAGCCAAGACTCTTGCTTGTATATCGGCGCTTAAATTTGGTAAACCATGATATGATGAACCTGAAGAAGTTGATGAAGCAGACACTATCTGACCTTGTTGATGTTCTTCAGCAGTCTTCTCTGCAATATGAAGCGTTTCAATATTGGGCAAAGTTGAATATTTTTTCCGAAGCGAGTCTGACGACGTATCATCGTCAAACGACATGATCAAAAATTATAAAACAAAAAATTTAATATAATAATAATATGAAAAAAAAAGTCCTCTTTTATGGTCAAAAAAAAAATTAATAAAAACAACAAAACAAAACAAATGAAAAAACCTTAAGATAATTTAAACTTGATTAAGCAGTATGATGAATGATTATGATAATAAATGATGAAAAAAAAAAAAAAAAAAAATTCTCCAGCAACAATACAGTACAATAATAATAACCTTGATATTAAAAAAATGTTCTTTTAAATGGTTTCCTTCCCACTAACCAAGGATATGAAGGAAAATAAAAAGAAAATAAAAAAAAAAAAAAAGTTAAATCTTAAAAGCAATAACGTATAATGATTAATAAAGTCTTTTTTGTTTTTCAAATAATAAATATATCTATCTATATTTTTTATCTTTTATGAGAATCACTTCAAAAATTTAAAAATTTAAAAATTAAAAAAAAAAAAAAAACAAATAAAGGAATGATATGATTTCGTTTTATGAAAGGAAAGGACTGATACTTTTTTCAAAAGAAAAACAATTAATGAAGTGTTAATTGATGGATAAATTATTGATTATTTTTAAATATATATATAAATATATATATATATATTTATATATATATTTATTATTAAAGCGATCTCGTGAAATTGCTTTGTACCTTAAATTTTTCTTCTTTTTTTTTTAAATTTTTTTTTTTTGATTTTTTCTAAACTTCTGGCAGTTTCTCCGCTGTCGACTAAAGAAAATACAGTAAAACAGTTAAAACTGATATAATATATATATATATATATATAAAGATATATAAAGATATAAATATATAGAAATATTGATTAATATTATTACTAAGACTTAATTACAGTTTGAATATAAATAAAATAACAGATCTATCTATCTAAGTTCAAATAAAACGTAAAATAGTTAAAAATTATTTATTTTATCTACAACAAGTATACATTTTAAAATCCGTTTATTAATAATTATTACTACTTACTTCATCAGGTAACTGTTTGCCCATTTTATTGCTTGCAGCTTCTGCAAAGACGGACAAAATATTAATACAACAAATATGAAAATGGACATGAAAAGGGGCCATTTTGGATTTATAATATATATATATATATTTATATGAGAAAAGAGATAAGAAAGTAAAATGATCTTCCTTTTTTTTTCTTTTTAACTCATTTAACATGATTTTAGTAAATAAACAGTGGTAATTATGATGTTTTTGGAAGATTGACATAATAATGGTATTATTAATAATAAAATGTATGCAGTAAATAAAGTTAGTACTTGCACCAAAATTGTAACCTTTTTTTTTATATATATATATTTCTTTATTTATTTTTATTTTATTTAAATTTAATTTCTATCCACGGTTATTGGTTATTAACGGTTTACTTGGTTTATTTGGTTTATTAATCCATTGCTATTTTAACATTCTTGGCTTTTTAATCTGTAATACCATGCAGCAATTATTTCCTGTCTTGGTTTTTTTTTTTTTTTTTTTTTTTTCTCTTATATCACTCTATTGGATAAATCCTAATTTTCTTATTTTATATCGTAAATCAGATTGATCTTCAATTACTTTAACTAGGTTGTTTTATTTTTTTTAAAAAAAAAAAGAAGAGTTTTTAATTGATACCGCTAATGCAGTTTTTTAAATAAAAAAAAAGAATAGTACAAAGAGACTCATACTTTAAATGAAAAAATGAGTTAGTGTTTGTCAATCAACTTTGTTAAGTCTTTTCCATTCATAATCATCATCACAAGGTGAATGGTTTTTTTTTTCTTTTTTTTTTTTTTTTTTTTTTAGAAATATGATTTTCAGTTATATGCAGGAACTCTTTTTATGTCTTTTATTTCTTATTAATTTGTCCTTTTTTTTTGTCTTAGCCAAAAGATGTTTCAAAGTCAAAGTTTATCAGTAGAGAAAATAAAAATAAAAAAAGAAAAAAAAAAATTTTATATAATAATAATCATGGCAATGGCTATTGATGATTAATTAAAAGATTATCGTTTTTAAAATACTTGATAAATTATTAGAAATTTGTAATGATAAATCAATTTTTTCATTTTCATTTTCAATTTTATTTTCATTAAAGAACCGATAAATTTTTTTAAAAAAATTTTGTCTTTTAATCATTACAATTGGATAATATCTTGCTGTTGAACCAGTTAAACTATCTCTTAAATCCAATTCATCTATTTTAATCCATTGAAATTTTTTAATCAAATAATCTTGTAAAATTTTATTATTATTTAAATTACCAATTGAAGGAATAATTATAATTTTTAATTCATCTTGTAATTGTTTTAAATTTATTTCTTCAATTAAATGTATTCCAAATTCAGGATTATAATTTTCTTGTCTAGTATCAAAAATTGAAGTACCAGAATTTGTAATATATATATGAATATACAATTTTTCATTATTATTATTAATTTTTTCAATTTTTTCAAATTTTTGTAAATTATTAATTTCAATAGTTTTAGTAAATGTAATATTTAATAATTCAAAATCTGGTGTAGATTCAATTAATGATTGAGGTTCAAAATCTTGAGATTCATTATTTATATAAATTCTAACATCAACATAACTTGAACTTGAATTCTCATTTATAGGCCATCTTGGTACTAAATATTTTGGTTCAATTATAGAATTATTATAAATCCATCCTTGAACATTGAAAACTTCTTTATTTAATAATTTTTCATTTCCTTGATCATCATAATCAGTTAATGTTAAAATTCTATTACAAAGTTTTTCTGGTTTTACAATCTTTATAAATTTTTGATCTTCAATATTACCAGCTTGAATAAAACTTGTTGGATCTTGAAAATTTAAATTATTAGCTTCACCACCAATCATTAAATCTTCTGGTTTAACGAAAAAATATCCAACCATAAAATTAACTCCTAAAAACAGGAAAAGAAATAAAATTGTTGGCTTTAATGAAGCAATTAAAGCGGGAAATGTCTCCGTCCCCGCTGATTGCTGTTGTTGTTGTTGATGATGATGATTGCCTGACATCTTTAAGATAATCAAATTAATAAATATAATTATCTAAAATTTATATATTTATATATATATATATAAATAAATAAATATATAAATTGGTGGTTGCTTTTAGTGGGTTCCTCGGAGCTCGGTCTTTTCCTATTTTTTTGGGTTTTTTTTGGGGTTTTTTTTTCGTTCAAAATCTCTAATGTGTAAATGAAAATAAAGTAATATATTACACGATGGCTATTCATAAATTATTTATTTAATTATCCATTTATTGATTTATTATAATTTTGAATTCTTATTCTTACTTATTATTATTATTATTATTATTAGTATTATCAAGTTTTCTTTTTTTTCTTTTTTTTTGAATTGACGTCGGCGATATGAGTACTCCAGATCCTCCTGATAAAAGAGTTTGTGTATTTTGTGGATCTTCATTTGGTACTAAACAAATATTTCAAGATCTGACTTCTGAATTAGGTGCAAAATTAGCTGAAAAAGGGTATGGTATTGTGTATGGAGGTGGTACTACAGGATTAATGGGAGTTTTGGCCAAGAGTGCAGTATCAAACAATGGTTATGTTCATGGTATTATACCAGATGCTCTTATTAGTAGAGAAAGAGCACCAAGTGAAGAAGAAGAAGTTAATGAAAAATTAAAACAATCTGTGGAAAATCATAATGGAACTACTCCTGTACCTGATGAGACAAAATATGGTACAACAACAATTGTATCGGATATGCATTCGAGAAAGCGTATGATGGGTAAAGAAGCAAATTGTGGATTTATCGCATTACCAGGTGGTTATGGTACTTTTGAAGAATTATTGGAAGTTACAACTTGGAATCAATTGGGTATCCATCAAAAGCCAATTATTATTTTCAACATTGATGGTTTCTATGATGGCTTTGTAAAATTCATTCAAAATTCAATTGAAAATGGGTTTATCTCAAAAAGTAATGGTAGTATAATTGTCGTTGCTAACACTGTTGACGAAGTTATCTTTGGTATCGAAAATTATGTCGTTGCAGATGGAAGATTCGGGTTAAACTGGACTAACCAATAAAATGGCTGTATTCTTTTTTTTTTTTTTTTTGGTTATTGTTTTTTTTTATTACCTTCTCTGTTGAGTGTTTTTATATAAAAACTTATATAAATATATATATATCTGTTTACAAAATGTTGATAAAAATAAATAAATACATGCGTAAACTTAAAACTGATATAAAATTATAATGAAATCAAGAACCTCATTAATCGACTTGAATAAAGCTACGAGTTACTCAACATCTTAATATTTTTTTAGCACATATTTTCCAATATTTCTCTCTTATCAACCATTACTCAACTTGAAAACTTGAGTAAGTTGAAGATATTTCCTTTTTAGGAAAAGGTAATGAGTTTCTGTAATTATGTATGTACTACTTGCAGAATACAAATTTTTTAGTTATCTAGACTCAGGATCAGGACTTTGGACTGTTTGTAGTTAGTTATTTATTTGAACTGACTTAACCACTTTTTATTCTATAAAATTACTGCCTGGTTTATTGAATTTTGTCTTGGTTTAGTGGGTTGTATTGTTTTCTATGAAGTTTTCACATTCTTTGCAATTTAACGCTGTTCCCGAATGGAAAGAACATTATTTGAACTATCCAAGTTTGAAAAAACTTATTTATTCTTTGGCAAATGGTAACCCACAATCACAAACAGATTCAAACCCAAGATCAAAATATAAAAATTTTAAATTAAAAAATTGTAAGGACATAGTTCCAAGCAAAAATTTAAACTTGAAAGATGGAAATAGTTTTGTAATTCAATCATTTCTAGAGGAACTAAAAAATGAGTTATTTAAAATTGATAATTTTTACAAAACAAACGAACAGAAGATATATGATCAATTTAATTGTTTACTACATGATTTAGAAAGAACTGAAGAAACAATCTTTGAAAAAGAGACAAATTTTAAAAATAAGGAAGATGAATCGTCTTTTTCCAAATCATTTCTAGAATCAACAAGTAATTGTGAAGTTGAAATTGAAATTGAAAATCAAAATGAAAATGAAAATCCAGAAGTGGTTAAAATACAACAGTTTTTATCAGAAACAACGTTATTAGACGATTCTGATTTACATGTTAATACTCAAGAAAAAATTAAATTAAAGAAAACAACAACTTATTTATTTATCTTATTGTCAGAAGTTAAATCTTTCATTGAATTGAATAGGATTGGCTTCAATAAAATTGCTAAAAAATTTGATAAGGTTTTCAAAAGTTCTGTTAAAGTTGATTTCATTGATAACGGTTTATTTTTCGAAAAATGTTATATTTTCCAGGATTCTACTTTACAATTTTTAGAAAAAAAGCTTGAACAAGTATGCGAAATATATTGGAAGTTGACTGATAAACAAGGAAATTTGGATGATTGTAGGATAGAATTGAAAAAAAATTTAAAAGAACATATAATTTGGGAAAGAAATACTGTTTGGAAAAACATTATTTCTTTGGAAAGACAAAAAAATGATTTCAATATTAGAGGACAGCCTATATTGATAGGTGATGAAGTTAAATTAAATGAATTGAATAATTTAGAAACTCTTGTATTAACATTACCATTTCCTATTTTCATAATCGACCAAATAAAAATTCCAAAGTTTTTATATGGATGGAAGGCATTAAAATTAGTAATTATAATAATTATCACTAGTTTATTGTTGGCAATTGAAACAGTTAAAGATCAAGAACAACGTAGATGTATTGCACTTTTAACATGTGTTGTACTAATGTGGATTACCGAAGTTTTACCATTATTTGTCACAGCTATTTTAGTTCCGTTTTTGGTTGTTGTTTTTGGTGTGTTGAAAGATGATGAAAATGGGAATGCAATGCCAGCATTTGCTGCATCTCGTTTTATTTTTGGAACTATGTGGTCCTCAACGATTATGTTACTTTTAGGTGGGTTTACACTTGCTGCTGCATTATCAAAATATGACATTACTAAGATTCTAAGCTCTAACGTTTTAGCCCTTGCAGGTACAAACCCCAAGAATGTAATCTTTGCTATCATGTTTGTTGCTGCATTTTTATCAATGTGGATTTCAAATGTAGCTGCACCTGTTTTATGTTTTTCATTTTGTGAAGATTTAATAAAAAGTCAACCAGCTAATTCCCCATTTATTAAAGCTATGATACTTGGTGTGGCATTTGCTTCAAATATAGGTGGCATGATTTCACCTATAGCTTCACCACAAAATATGATTGCTATGGAGTATATGGATCCAAATCCAGGATGGGGGAAATGGTTCAGTATAGCAATTCCTGTATCTTTATTATCACTTTTAGCAAATTGGTTATTAATTATTTATACTTTTAAAATTTCAACAGATAGGATTAAACCATATAAGTATATTAGTTGCAATTTTAATTTCAATCAATGGTTAGTATGTTTGGTAACAGTGACTACAATTTTGTTATGGTGTCTTATGACAAAGATACAAACATCGTTAGGTGAATCTGGACAAGTTTCAATCATTCCAATTGTAATTTTTTATGGATTAGGTATTTTAAAACCTGAAGATATTTGTAATTACCCTTGGCCAATTGTTATTTTAGCAATGGGTGGAATTGCATTGGGTAAAGCTGTTTCTTCTTCAGGATTATTAAAATCAATTGCTGTTAGTTTACAACCAAATCTTGTTGGATTTAATATTTATTTAATTACTTTAATACTTTGTCTAATGATATTGGTAATGGCTACATTTATATCTCATACGGTTGCCGTATTAATAACAGCACCATTATTTAAAGAGATTGGAAATTCTTTACCTAAAAAACATTCATCATTATTGTTAATGGGAGCTGCATTAATTGCGTCTGCTGCAATGGCATTACCGACTTCAGGGTTCCCAAATATAACTGCAATTTCAATGACAGATGAAGTTGGAAGGCCAATATTGAGTGTGAATACATTTATAACTAGAGGAATTCCTGCAAGTTTAATTTGTTTTATATGCATAATAACAGTTGGATATGGTATTATGATTGGTATTGGATTTTAAATTTAATCAAAAACAAACAAAATAAAATGAAATAAAATCAAATAAAAAAAAAGTAAATGGAATAAAATCAATTATATTTTTATATAAATATTATGTATTTTTATTTTAAAAATAATCTTCAGCTTCATAAACTTTAATATAATCGATACTATCAACGCATTGAGAAACTGTTAATTGATCATCACCAATAACTTTATTAACTTCAATTGCAGCATTAACAGTTTTTATAGCACCATCATGTTCCAAAATCAAACCTTTTGGTGGATTTGATCTTGATTTCCATCTTTTAACATCATTAATAATATCTTGTTCTGTTCTTTCCTTTGGATTAGATTCCAATTTCCAATCAAATGAATCATAATCCCATAATACTGCTTGCATACCAAATTGTCTTGTAATTGCTCTAACTCTATTATCAATACCACCATATGGTGGTCTATACCATTTTGGTAAATGATGACCAGTTGCATTCATTGCCCAAATTGACCATTCAAATTGAGCAACTAATTGTTCATTAGTTAAAGATGGTAAAAAAGGATGAGACCAAGTATGTGACAGTAAAAGATGACCTCTTGCTTGAATCATTTTATAAATTTCAGGAAATCTAACAACATTAATACCTAAAGTGAAAAAAGTTGTTTTATGATTTAAATTTTCTAATAATTTAGGTGTTGCAGGTGAAGGACCATCATCAAAAGTTTGAGACATTTTTGGACAAGTATAAGCATCATCAAAACTAACACATTTATAACAATCAAATGAACATGATGATCTATCTTGAGGACAAACACCTTGTTGATGTGGCGGAATATCTTTTGGAACCAGATTCATATCTATAAAATCTAATGGAATATAAGGTGGATCCATTCCTGGCCACAGAGTAAGACCAGTAAATTCAGTTAACCATGTTGGGAAAGGTTCTTGTGCTAATAAATGTGGTTGGAAACCAACTGCATCAGAAACCCCATTATTAAAAGAAAAATCATTATAATTATTATTATTAGTAGTAGTAGTTGTACTATCACTAAAACCAGGTCTTAAATATTCTTGAATAAATTCATTTTCTTCTTGCACTTGAGGTTGTGCTTGTACTTGTGCATGTACTCGAATTTTTAATAATACAATTGATAAAATTGTACATAATATTAACATTTTTAACATATTGTTTGCTCTATATGCACTAATGGTAAAATAATCTTTCTAGAATATATATATATATATATATATATATATATATTTATATATATATGGCTTTAAAAAGATGCAAACTTCAAAGAGTCCAGATCCGGGTCTTGATCTTAACCTATGATTAAAAAGAGGTAAGGTAAAAAGAAGAAAGAAAAAACAAAAAAAACAAAAAAAGGGAAAACAAAAAAGTAAATGTTAAAGATATCGCAGCAAAAGGTGGGGATGAAGCATAAACTGGTTTAAAAACATTTCAATAAATTTTTCTTTTATTTTCTTTGTTTTTTTTTTCTTGTTTTTGTGGTTTGTTTGTTTGATTGTTTGTTACTATATTAAATAAAACCAATATTTTAACTCTGCGAGAATATGCAAGTTTTTTTTTTTAAACATATTTTCAATGCTCATTGCCCAGCCGCATACCAAAATAAAAAAATAAAACCAAAAAAAATAGATTACGTAATCACTGAGCGCTTATTAAAAAGAGAAAGAGAGATGAGGAGCGCTTACATAAGAGGAAAAAAAAACACACGATAAAAAGATAGATAGATAGATAGATAGATAAAGAGATAAAGAGATAAAGAGATAGAGGGTAACCTATTATTAGCAGAGCCATGATGTAACAGAGCCAACAAAGAGGTATTAAAACTTAGAATAATCATTTTAAATAAGTGTGTTTATTTAGCAGTACAGTATGTGTTTAACTATGAGTTAACTATGTATGCTATGAGTTAACTATGCTATGGGTTCATTACGTGACACTATACTGTTGCCTCTTTTTTTTTCTTTTTCTTTTTCTTTTTTAATCTCTATACAGCGTTTTGCGGGGCTAAGCAGCGATTTTTGTTCCATTTTTTGAGTTTCTGGTCTTTTGCATCGCATCATTTTTTTTTTTATTTTTTTCTTTTGTTTTTGTTGTCTTTTTTTGTTCCCTCGTGCACCTGCAAACCTTGTCATCTCTTGCTAAAGCTAATTTATTATATTGCGCAATAATTTACAACAAAATGTGTGTTGTATTTAATAATAATAAATATAATAATAATAATAATAATAAAAATAATAAGAAGAATGTTTACGAATTAAAAAAGAGGATTCTAGAACTAAAATACCTCATATTTGAAGGTTAAAAAAACAAAGTAAATAAAAGATCTTATCTTTTGTTTTTATTATACTTGTAATAAATTATTAATATTATTTATATATATATAATTATAATTATAAATATAATATATATAATATATATATATAATTATATATAATTTATATTTATTTATAATAGTTTTGCTTTAATTTATATATGTATTTTGTTTTGTTTTGTTTTGTTTAGAATGAGTTCAAGTATATCAAATTATGACCTGAATTGTCCTATGTCGCCGCAGCAAAGAACAAACAGACACAAGAGATCTTCTTCTTCGTTATCTACACCAGTAGTTAGTCAAAATGTTTCTACAATTTGTTCAGAAATTAGAACAGGCAAGAATCCATCACTTCCTTCATCATCAATTATACCGGCACGTTCGCCAGTAAGGTCTGGCGCTGGAAGCGCCGTTGGTTCGAATATTGGTGGTTCAAATATTAGTGGTACCAACTCCACTAATGCCAATGCTAACGCCACATTGAATTCAATGGGAAGTATGGGTCCAAGTATGGCCCCAAGTACTGGCTTTGGCCCAAATTCTAACAATTGTACCAATAATTGTGCAATTACAGCGGCTGCTTCAACAGGTAATTCGGTTAATGCTGGTGTTTCAAATTATGGCAATGGCGCTATAAGTTCTAGAACACCTTTATCTTCAAACGCGTCAAGGCGATTATCAACATCATCGTCATTAGTAATTGACCCAGATAGTATGGCTCTTTCCAGTTATGGTTATAGAGTTCCGTCCTCATCTGCTGCTGCAACTCCAAATGCAATGGCACCGGTCTCTAGTACAACTGCATCTGCAATGGATCCTGTAAGCTTGAAAGTTCCAAATAATATTAATAATAACAGTAATAACAATAACAATAATAACAATAATAACAATACCAGTAGTAATATTCCATCGTCATCGTCTACAGGTAATTTACTTTCACCACAAAAACATTCCTCTTTGGATAGAAGATTAAGTAATGAAGAATTGATCGATATTATGGAAAAAGAACAAGATGCAATCGTACTTCGGTTGATGAAAGAAATAACTTCATTAAGAGAAGAAAATAAATCTTTGAAACAACAATTGAGTTCGAATTGTAATGGCAGTACTACTGTAGTCAATGGTGGTAGTGGGGCTGGTGGTTCTGGAACTCCAAGAGGATCTTTTTCAAGAGAACCTTCCAGTAGATCACATTCAAGAACTTCAACTTCTTCAACCTCAATCAGGTTTAATAACGTTAGCTATGGTGATATCGATTTCAATCAATTTCAAAGAGGTGGTTTAGCAAAAAGATCAAATAATAATTCAAAAATTTTATTCAATGATAATTATAATTTGAATCCAGATTCTGGTGGAGGTCTCTCAAGTAATACAGACTCACCGCTATTAGCTTTGGATATTGGCGAATCAGCTACAACAGATGGCAATTCATCGGTACCAAGATCATTATTAACTACAGGCAATTGAAAAATCATTAAAAAACAAAAAAAATATATATATATAATTATCTTCAACAAAACAAAACAAAACAAAACAAAATTGAAAAAAAAAAATTACCTAAAAAAATGCTGCCTTTTTTTTTTTTTATTTTCATTTATATATTTTTTATATTTAACTTTCTTGCTACTTGCTTAGATTAATCAAGTGAACAAAATATTAATTTTTTGTTTCAATTTTTCTAGCATTTTTTGTCTATATTATATTTGGGGTTTATAATCAGTTATACGGAGTTTGGAAAATAGGAAATTATTTCATAATTATTTTCTTATCAGAAGAAACATATAAAACATACTTTTTTTTTATTTTATTTATCATTTAGGTTTAGGATGCTTTTTTAATTATATTATATCTTTTATACCTTTTTTTTTTTCATATCTTCATTTAATACATATGTTTTTTCCACAATAGGAGAACCAGGAATAGATGAATGTAGAAGGTAAGAAATTAATTACAATTTTTATTAATTGTTTTTTCTGATATTAAATTTGAATTTCTAGTAGAGCGACTTTATAAACCAAAACTATAACTATAAATAAAATTAAACTTCAATGCTACCATAACTCCCAAAACCGTTCCTATCATAATTTTTACTACCATTGCCATTTTGAATTATATTCTCAGCATCAATTATTTGTCTTTCTAAAGCATCTTTCTTCATTTTTTGAAACCTTTTACTATACATATATGAATCAATTTCTATTTCAACTGGGTAGTGCTTATCTCCAAATGGTAAGTGTCTTTTACAATATTCATATAATTTATCATCTTTTTTCATTTCTTGTTCACTTAATTCGAAAAAATGATCTTGTTCGTAATCTTCTACTTCATCTTCTTCTTCTTCTTGTTGATCTTTGATTGTTGCTCCATCTATACCTTCATTAGTAATATTATTATTATTATTATTATTTTTATTGTCGCTATTACTGAATTTACTGATATTAGTCTTGTAAGATAATGATAGTAAAGATTGCTCATAAATTGCCCTTGTTGATGCTTTAGATGATGCTATTGATGGGGCCCTATTACCAATCCCATTTTTATTCATTACCAGCAATAAAGGTGTCTTGGAATTATAATTACTATTGTTATTATTTGCATTCAGTTGTTGAATTAATATTGCCTCAGATGATGAAGGTAACCAGTATTTTTTAGAACCTCCTTCTGAATATCTCATTCCTTGATTAATTCTAGCCATACGTGATTGTGATAATGGATGTGCAATTAACGCTTCAACACTATCGAAATTTCTATATGTGAAGCCTTCTCCTTTAAATGTAACTTGAAAATCATATACCAAATCCCCTATTCCAAAACAATCTTTTAAAGCATTTTTAAATTTTAAACGTGAGCAATTTGGAAGATGTTTTACATCAAATTCTTTATAATTAAAAGAATACCAATGTCCTAAGGCAAAACCTATTAATTCAACACATAACATTGCATTTTGAATTGCAATAGCAGCATTATTTTCATTATTTTTTAATGATCCCTTTTCTGGTTCAAAATCAAACAAACCAAGCCAATTCATCATTGCTAACAATACACCTTGCCAATAAGATACAAATATAATAAATTTAACACAAAGAAATTTCCCCCATGGATTGAATGGTTTTAAATCATTATACAAGCATTTCCAAAAAATAGCTAATGCATATAACGACATCGTAGCACTCATGTTATATATGATACCTGTCCAGATATAAACATTGAACAACCCAACATCATTAACATTATAAGTCCCTAACATTTGTGATATTGATATTATGAGACATAAAAATGGTTTGATCCAAACATATTGTAAAATTTCCCTTTTTAAAGTTAAAAAAGTCAATGGATCACTAATATCTATCAGAGGTAACAAATAGCTTAAAGGTTTTGGATGATATACAGGCATCCTCCCAGATGTCTTGAAGATAATAGCTCTCTCACCTCCTAACATCATTGTTAATAAACTGAAAAAAGTATAAATAACAAACGCTTCATATATCTCTCTTATCGGATCAACAAATTTTGAATAATTTGGAGAAGTCAACGCTATATAACAAGTTGTAGCATATAAAGGTACCATTATCTGTATCCTCACAATAAGTCTCTGCTCAAATGGTTTCCTATAGTTGATAAACTGTAAATAAATCGCATAGATTGAGATCAAAATCGAAGCAAGACTAGAGAAACCACATATTAACATTATATAACTTTTTTTAAAAAAACCCCTTGCTAGTTAGTATTTATATATATATATATTACAACAATACTTCAATAGATCAATCATCAGTTAAATCACTTACTCCGGCAATATATATTCCATTGTTTCCGTCTGTTTGTTGTTTTTTCAAGAAATGTTGTTGTTTGATTTCATAAAATGTTTGTTAATGATAATTAACTTATCTTTAGGAGCAGGCATATCAACGCATTTAGCAATATCATCAAGAATTTTAAATATTAATAACAACAACGAATTACATAGAGAATACTTGTTGAGTGGATCATTCTTCCCAGATTGTTTTTATAATTGCTTAGAACTATCAAATATAAGTGAGTTAATCCATTGGCCCCCTTTTCTTTATGAGTTGGTCAAGTATTATCATAAGAACAATACCAAGGTTGAACCTGATGAGTTTAAGAGTTTTTGTTATGGTGTGTTATCTCATCAAATTGCTGATAATTCATGGCATTCTATAAGGTTGAATCAAGGGTTGTTGAAGTATATGGCAAATGTTGAATTCAATAATAATATGAATGTGGCGCATCAGTTTATTGATTCAGGAGGTGATTTTATATTATTGCACAAGTTGTTTCAAAATAATGACTCTGATGGAGAGGAACGTTTAAAAGATTTTTTTAAGACAAATTGGGTTTATCCAATTGATGATATAGTTGAAATTTTTGCTAATTTGGGGTACGGTAATGTCATTAATAAAGACAACTTACAATATTGTATGATGAGTGGTTATTCTGCTTTACAGATTGAATTGAGTTCTTCTTTAAATTCAATATCAAGTCCTGTCAATTATTATCTAGCAGAATCACCAATTTTTCAAGAACTTTACGATGATTATTATCTTGGTGGTACCCAGGAAATCATGAATACCATTAACAAGTGTGTTTCCAATCTTAAAAATTGGTTTGATAATATTGATGAAATTAAAGATCCATGGACTATTTGTGATAGTTTTATTAAACCAAGAGCAGAGTTGAAAGAACCTCAAGTTTATAATAATTCTCTCAAGATTGAGCACATTGAGGATTCCATACATATCTCACCTTTTGTGCCAATGTCATACTTTGGTTCATCGATAACTACAGGGAAATTTTTAAGCGACAAAGACGGTGAATGCATTGCTATAGGATCTCCATTTGAAGAAAATTCAGGATCAGTTTATGTTATACCTATAAAGGAGTTATTGATGTCTAAAGACTTTGGATCAGTAGTGAAATTGTCATCTCCTTTATTTTTAGAAAATACTGAAAACAGCGATTCTAATCAATTACAATCGTTCCCGTCTAGGTACGGTTATAAATCTTTAAGATTTATGGAGAAATTTTTAATTGTATCTTCTCCAGGGTTATCAAAATTAGATTTTTATTTTAAAAACAAACTTCTCTTGACATTGATAAATAAGAAAAGCTCAATTTTTTATGGGGCAAAAGGATTAAAACAAATAGGAGTAAATTTATTCTCTAAAGAGAATGGCGATGTTATAGTTAGCTCAAAATACAGTGATAATTATGATGAAGGTGGAAATCGTGGTAAACAAAGAGGTTTTGTAAGTGTGTTGAATGGTAAGTTACTTTTAGAAAAATTATTACAAAATTTGCAAACTAGAAATGGTGCTGTAGCTCAAGAGATGAGTGATTTTGAAACTGAAGGGAGTGATTTCCATTTACCAACATCGTTATCTCAATTCACAGAGTATGAAAACTTTGGAAGTGTAATTGCATCATCATCATCCAAGACATTCATTGGTGTTGGTAGTTTAGGAATTGTTGTTGTATTTGAAAACAGTTGGCCAATTGCAATTATTAAAAAGGATAGCATTTATTATGGCATAGATAAATTTGTTAATGATAATATTAGACAAAATTGGGGTAGCAATTTTGTTAAATTAAATTCTAAAAACTCTGGAAGTTTTGCTAATGGTAATATTGCAACACTTAATATTTTAAATGAAGATTTTTTAGTTGTTGGTGCGCATACTGAAACTATTCAAGGTTGTATCAATTGTGGGGTTGGTTATTTGTACAAATTTGAAGGGATTAGAATAAAATTAGTTTCTAAAATTTTCTTGAAGTCAACATTTTCAAATTCGAATTCAAATTTTTTTTACAATTTTAAAGTCCAAGGTGATAAACTTTACGTATCAGCGTTAGGATATCACAAAGTAGGAGCTATATTCAGTATAAATTTGAATCAAGTAATAAACAATTATTACCAAGAATATCAATTCAATTTACCAGACTACATATTAGATTACCAAATCAATGATGCTTTGGATCTTAAGATATTAGGTCCTTCAAATGTTGGATTCACAGGATTTGGAAGAGAATTTGAATTAGTTACAATTGATAATAGTGAAGAAGATGATACGGAGACACAACAAATGGTTATTGTTGGAATGCAATATTTTGGGTACGGAGAGCTTTATGATGATAGCATGAAATTAGTTGGGAAAGTGGGTCTTTATTGGGTATAGAACATAAATAACATAGATTTTAAAATAAATATATACAGAGGGATTTTTAGACTGTTATTTCTTTTTGTGCTTCAAATAATTTTTGCTTTTTCAATTCTGTCTTTAACCTTAATTTTTCCAGTCTTTCTTGTTTTTTCTTATTTTTCAATTCTTTCAATTCTTCTTTATTAATTTCTTTTTCTTTACCTTTTAATTTTAAAACAAATTTATCATTTATATCTCCTTCAATTGATAAATTGTTTTTAATAGAATATTCTTCAACAAAGATTTTAACTGTTTCAATTAATTTTTCTCTTCTAATTATTTCCAAATCGGATAATTTTTTAGAAAAATTAATAGGTATTTCATTATCATTATCATCATTTTCTTCATCTTTATTATTTTGATCAAAATTTTCCTTTTCCAGTTTAGTTAACAATTTTTCAAAACTTTCAGATTTTCTTAAATCTCTTCTATTACCAATAAAGATATTTACTTTAAAACCTTTTTCTAAATGAGATAAAATTTCATTTTTTTTTGACCTTCTAAATCATTTGTAGAAATATTCCAATTAATTTTAATAATTTTTATAGAATGATCTTTTGTTAAATTTTGTTTATTACTATATTGGTTAGGCTTTGATAGGGCCATTTCTTTTGTTCTTAATTCATGTAAATAATCAGAATAAACTTTTAAAGCAGCTTCTTGATCAATTTTTTTAATTAAAGGTAATAGTTCTCCATTATGTTCTCTCTTATCAACAATTTGTAAACCTTCTTCATCAAGATTTAAAGTTTGAACTAATTTTAAAATTGTTGATTGTTGAATACCTTTACCAGGAACTATAGTCAAGATTTTTCCTCTTGAGTTAACTCGTCTAACTGCTTTAATAATCACTTTGACTGCTTCAATAGCTCTTTCTGAACCTGTAGTAAATTGAAATATTTCTTTTTTATTTAATTTATTATTATTACGTTTACCATAATATTCAGTATTATCTGCAAACCTAGAACTACTCTTAACATAACTGTCCTTTGTCGGATGAAACTTCTTCCTAGTATCCAAATGAAGCAGATTTAACGAAGGAGGCTGCTGTGGAAACTGTTGTTGTTGTTGTTTTTGTTGTTGTTGCTGCTGTTTTGGTGTATTAATCTTTCTTTTTTCAATCTGTGAGATGATATCTTCCAATGAGTTAATATCAAATAATACTCTAGTGGAAGAAACTAATCGTTTATTCAAACTAAATCGACAAAGCCCAACACATGAAACTCTGCTATACCCAAGAACTGATGACTTCAAAATCATAGCCACCTCTTCCAATAAATAAATAGATATATATATATATATATATATATATATAAAATCATAGATCAAGATGTACCTTTTGAAACTTTTTTTCTTATATATTTAATACTGTGATTCTCGTTAAATCTCCAAATAGGAGAAGTTTAAAAATAAACTTCCAAGTAGGAGAAGATATATTTTTAAAAAAAATTTTTTTTTCCAAAAAATCTTCTCCGACAACTTATTTACTTCTTTTGGAAATTTTTCTTTTTCTTTTTTTTCTTTATTTTTTCTTCGGAATTGTTTCCGTTTTAGGAAAATCAGCAAAAGGGCAAAAAAAAAGGAAAGAAAACAAAATTCCCGAGTCTTGCCCGAGTCTTATTGTTCAGTCTTAGTTCTGGAACGAGTCAAAATTGATAAAAAGATAAGAAAATATGTGTGTACATCCATCCCACTTTAACCATCAATGTGAAAGGAAAGGAAAAGAGTCAAAAAGAAAGAAAGTACCGTTCCGCGTCGGCCAAGAATGCAAAAAAAATGAGCAACCACGGGGCAGAGCTCCTTTGAAAAAATGGAACTGTAGGCCTTTCCAAGATACTTGATCCTGATTACCTAGTGAGTGAATGGTGTGAGTATGGGTGAATGGGTGGGATGGATACAGGTATCGGCAGCAGCTAATTGCAGTAGTGTCTGCCGCTTCTACTGCTACTGCCTGCTATCTGCTGCCTGCCACTATTACTGCCGTTTCTTCTTTTTGGCTTATCCCACCAAATCTAATACAATTTTACTGTTTAAATTTTCCAAAGATAGTAAAGAAGTTTTTAGATATCAATAATCCTTTAAATTAATTATTTTATAAGTAATTTTTAATTTCATTATTAAATTTTTTTTTATAAAATAGTTATGTTTAAAGGATTAATCAATTGTAATAGATTAATCAATCGTAATAGATTTTTTACAACAATGTCGAAACCAAAAGTATTACAATTACCACCAGTTAGATTTGCTCAAGAGAAATGGCAAGAATTAGCTGATTTAGGAGTTGAAGTTATTACTACTGATGTTAATAATAGACAAGATTTTTTAAAAGAATTAACTAGTGATAAATATAATAATCTTATTGGTATTGCTAGAACTTTTGAAAGTGTTAAAATTACTGGTAGGTTTGATGAAGAATTAATTGAGAAATTACCATCATCTGTTAAAGTTATTGCACATAATGGTGCTGGATATGATCAAGTTGATGTTGAACCATTAATTAAAAAAAAATACAATTATCAAATGTTCCAAGTTTAGTTGATGGTCCAACAGCAGATACAAATGTTTTTTTAATTCTTTCATGTTTAAGAAATTTTCAAGAAAGTCATGATCATTTAATTGCAGGAGAATGGTTAACTAAAAAATGTGGTGGTACACCAATTGGTAATGATCCAACAGGTAAAATTGTTGGAATATTTGGTATGGGAGGTATTGGTAGAGCTGTAAGAGATAGATTAAAACCTTTTGGATTTAAAGAAATTATTTATCATAATAGGAAAAAACTTTCACCTGATTTAGAAAATGGTGCTAATTATGTTTCATTTGAAGAATTATTAACTAAATCTGATATAATTTCAATTAATATTCCATTAAATCCAAATACAAAACATATTATTAATCAACAAGCTATTGATAAAATGAAAAAAGGTGTTATTATAGTAAATACTGCTCGTGGTGCAGTTATAGATGAATCAATTTTACCTAAAAATATTAAATCTGGTAAAATTAAAGCTTTTGGAAGTGATGTTTTCGAAAATGAACCAAAAATTTCTTCTGATTTAATTAATTTACCAAATGTTATAAGTCTTCCACATATGGGTACACATACTTTTGAAACTATGAAAGCTATGGAAGAATTTGTTGTTGAAAATATTGAATCTTATTTAAATTCAGGTAAAGTTAAAGCAATAGTTCCAGAACAATCATCTCTCTTCTAACATATATATATATTTTTTTTAAAACAATAATCAATTCTATATAATCACATAAGATTGATAAAAAAAAAATTAAAAATTTTTTAAACAAAACTTATTATATAATTATTTTAACTAATCAATTACAACATTAATCATTAAAAGAATCTAATCTATCTTTACATCTTTTTATCGGCTTAAACTACTTCATTTAAATCAGATCCAATTCGTCATCATTTCTTTTTATAATATTAAACGATCCGGGTAAAAATTTTTTTTTTTTTTTGCTTCAAAGCAAAAATTTTCTTTTCCTTATTAAATTCATTCAAATTTCTCTTATTATCATTTGTACAAATTGTTGATGGTAAATGGAAGGGTTTATCGTACTTAAAAAAAAAAATTAAAAAAAATTAATCTTTACAATCTTTAATACAGTCATCCATTATATCAATTATACATATCAATTATACATATATAAATATATATAAATATATATTAAATAAAATTGTAACAATTTACGATTTACAATTAATATAATTCCATCTATATATATATATATATATATATTCAAATTTGATATTGGCTTCAACAATTTTTCAGTATTAGAAAATTAACGTTATAATTACAATTACACCATTTATATTCCTATTATTTCTACCATTTGTTTTTCTTTCGGATGGATTATGACCACAATAAGATAACAAGTATAATTATTAAACAAGACAAAAGATAAGTAATTTCCAATTTTCTTTTCAACTTTTTTCAACTTTTCAATTTTTTCAATTTTTCAACTTTTCAGTCTTTTTTTTTAACTAAAAATTTTTTACTTTTTTTATTTTTTTCTAGGTGTTGAAATTTTTTGAAAAATATGCCTTTTCAAATATTTAAAGATAAATCAGAGATAAGATCAGATATAATGGCGAAACCTGCTGTTGTGATAGATAACGATTCATTTCACGAGAATAATAATAATAACAATATTAAGAATAATGATAATAATAGCAGCAGCACAGTAGTAGATGATGAAAATTCTCCTATAGAAATTGATTATGAGGCTCTCCCTGAAAATTCATCACTTTTGGCTCAATTATTGGCTGGAGCATTTGCAGGTATATCGGAACATGCTATAATGTTTCCAATAGATGCTATAAAGACAAGGATGCAAATTTCAAAAACAAGTTTACCAAAAGGTATAATAGCTTCTGTATCAAAAATTTCATCAACTGAAGGAGCAACTGTATTATGGAGAGGTATAAGTTCAATGATATTAGGTGCTGGACCTGCTCATGCAGTATATTTTTCAGTTTTTGAATCTACAAAGACATTGATGGTCAATTATATGTATCATGCAAATAATAAAAGTTATATCACGGATGGTAATCATCCTTTAATTGCTTCGTTTTCAGGAGTAGCAGCCACCACTGCATCAGATGCATTGATGACTCCATTTGATACTTTAAAACAGCGAATGCAACTGTTACAACCGACAAAAGATCCACCACCACCTTTGGGTCTGGGTCTGGGTCTGGGTCTGGCATCTTCTTCTTCTACTACTACTACTACTACTGCATCATCTTCAATCCAATCTTTGGAGCAAAAGACAAAATCAATGAATTTATTCAAATTGGCAAGTTATATGTATAAACATGAAGGTTTTAGTACTTTTTATGTTTCTTATCCAACAACTTTATCAATGAATATTCCATTTGCTGCTTTAAATTTTGGAGTTTATGAATGGTCATCATCAATCTTAAACCCAGAAAATAAATATAACCCTTTATTACATTGTGTAAGTGGAGGTATATCAGGAGCAATTGCTGCTGCAATAACAACTCCTTTGGATTGTATAAAAACTGCTTTACAAACAAGAGGTATATCATCAGATCCAAACTTGAGAAAGGCAAGAGGATTTAAAGATGCTACCATCGCCTTATATAAACAGAACGGATACCTGGCTTTTATGAGAGGTTTAAGGCCAAGAGTGGTTTTTAATGTCCCTTCAACTGCAATTTGTTGGACAGCTTATGAAATGGCAAAAGCATACTTGATCAAAGACTAGAAGTTTTTTTTAAAAAAAAAAGAAATAAGAAAAAAAAAGAAAATAAAAAAAAAAAAAAAAAACTAAACAACAACAAATAATATATATATATATAT
>KV454016.1:772723-812111 GCA_001661245.1 Pachysolen tannophilus NRRL Y-2460
AAAAAATTTAGATATATATATATATATATATATATATAATATAATATTTATATGAATATATATATAAAAATATAAGATCATATAGTATAAATTGATTCTTATTTCAAATCAATTAGGAAGCAGTGATATAGTTGTTGTTTTTCATTTCATTTCTTTTTGTTTCCGACTTGCCTAGTGTTATACTATACGATGCCTGTATCAAATATTGCAAAGACAGCTAATTTAGCTGCAAGAACTCTTCAAAAATCTGCTCTGGCTACGAGACTTGCGTCGTCTCAATCTGGACCTGTTAAGATGACAGTTAGAGATGCTTTGAATGCTGCAATGGTTGAAGAATTGGATCGAGATGATAAAGTTTACTTGATTGGTGAAGAAGTTGCTCAATATAATGGTGCTTATAAGATTTCAAGAGGGTTATTGGATAAATTTGGTCCTAGAAGAATTGTAGATACACCAATTACAGAAATGGGATTTACTGGTCTTGCTGTTGGTTCAGCATTGGCAGGGTTGAAACCAATTGTTGAATTTATGACTTTTAATTTTGCAATGCAAGCTATAGATCAAATTATTAATTCTGCTGCAAAGACTTATTATATGAGTGGTGGTAAACAAACTTGTAGTATTGTATTTAGAGGTCCAAATGGTGCTGCTGCAGGTGTTGCTGCTCAACATTCGCAAGATTACTCTGCATGGTATGGATCAATTCCAGGTTTAAAAGTTGTTTCTCCATATTCTGCGGAAGATTATAAAGGTTTACTTAAATCTGCTATTAGAGATCCTAACCCAGTAATTATCTTGGAAAATGAAATCTTGTATAATGCAACTTTTGAAATGTCAGAAGAAGCAATGTCACCAGATTTTCTTATTCCAATTGGTAAAGCTAAAATTGAAAAAAAAGGTAAAGATATTACAATTGCTGCACATACAAGAAATGTTGAATATTCTTTACAAGCTGCACAAATTTTAAAAGAAAAATTTGGTGTAGAAGCAGAAGTTATCAATTTACGTTCCATAAAACCATTGGATGTTCCATGTATAGTCGAATCTGTTATGAAAACTAATCACTTGATAACAGTCGAAGCTGGGTTCCCATCCTTTGGTGTTGGTTCTGAAATCATTGCTCAAATCATGGAAAGTGAAGCATTCGATTACCTTGACGCTCCAATTGAAAGAGTCACAGGTTGTGAAGTTCCAACTCCATACGCTAAAGAATTAGAAGATTTCGCCTTCCCAGATGCACCAACTATCGTTAGAGCAGCACAAAAAGTCTTAAGTTTATAAAATAACTAAATTTCTTTAAAAAATTTATTAATTTTACAAATCTCACCTCAATCATATATTTTTAAACTAATTCTAGTCTGCTTTTACAAAAATCCCGCTTTCAATCTCTTTTCTTTACTTTTTACTCTTTTTTATTTCTGTTTTTTTTGTTTTTTCTTTTCTTTTCTTATCTTTATCTATCTTATACTCTTATTCTCCTTTTTTTTTGAACCCTTTTATCTGGCTTTCTAGATTATCAAGTAATTGTTTAGATTGAGTATATTTAATTGTTAAAATTAAAAATAAAAAAAGCACAAAATTTCACGTGAAGAATTGATGGTTTGTGTGATAAAAAGCACCTTATAATATATAATATAATAAAATATAATATATAATATAAGAGCAACCAATATTACCAATAATATAATAAGATAGGTTTTATTTCATAAGACTAGATAATATGTCTACTTTTACTAATTCAATTGCGTTGTCATCGAATGATGCTGTTGTAGTTCCAAATGGGCCTTCGATTACTTATAGGCACTTATCATCAATTGTGGGACATTTACAAACTTTTTTAAATAATCCAACTTCTCCATTGTACAAGACTGCATTACCACAAAATGCTATTGCTATATCTTTACCAAATGGGTTAGAATTTGTTTCAGTTTTTTTAGCTATTACCACTGCTGCAAGAATTGCTGCTCCTTTGAACCCTGCTTATAAGAAATCTGAGTTGGATTTTTATCTTGGTGATTTAAATGCAAGGGCAATTATTGTTTCTAAAGGTGTTGTTACTCAAAATTTGAATAATGAATTATTATTATCAGCAAAGGAAAATAAAGTTAAGTTGATAGAAGTTTGGTATGATGATCAAAGAAAACGTGTTGAGTATGAAATTTTTGATGAAAATTCTTTGAAATCGTTGTATAAGTCATTGAATCAACCTGTCTTGATCAATTATTCTTCATTGATTCCAGGAACCGCAAAGTCAGGTGATATTGCTTTAATTATTCATACTTCAGGTACTACAGGTAGACCAAAGGCTGTTCCATTGACTCATAAAAATATAACTAAATCAATGGCAAACATTAGTAAAACTTTCAAATTGACTTCTGCTGATAAGACTTATCTTGTGATGCCTCTTTTCCATGTCCATGGTCTCATAGGTGCATTATTATCTACTTTATCAACTGGTGGTACAGCAATTATTCCTCCTAGATTTTCTGCAAAAGTCTTTTGGTCGGATTTTGTCAAATATGGTGCAAATTGGTATACCGCTGTTCCAACAATTCATTTAATTTTATTAAATGTTGCAAAACCAGATCCTCTACCTAAATTAAGGTTTATTAGATCTTGTTCATCTGCATTGGCACCAGATACATTTTCTCAATTGGAAAAAGTTTTCCATGCTCCTGTCATTGAAAGTTATGGTTCAAGTGAATCTTCACATTGTATGACTGCAAATAATTTGCCTCCAGGTGATAGAAGACCAGGTACAGTTGGTGTTGGTCAAGGAGTTGAAGTAGCCATATTAGACGATCTGGGTAATAAATTGTCACCAGGTAGTATTGGTGAAGTTGGTGTTAGAGGTGAAAATATTATGAATGGTTATTTGAACAATGAAAAGGCAAACAAGGAAAGTTTTACTTCCGATGGATTTTTCAGAACTGGTGACCAAGGTTATCAGGATAAGAAAGATGGATTTTTAACATTAACAGGAAGAATCAAAGAGCTCATCAATAGAGGTGGTGAAAAGATTTCCCCAATTGAATTGGATGGTGTTATGCATTCGCATCCTGAAGTCAGTGAAGCTGTTGCGTTTGGGGTTCCTGATAAGAAATATGGTGAAGCGGTTAATGCTGCTGTTGTCTTGAAACTGGGTAGTCATTTGACTGAAAAGGAACTACAGGCCTGGTTAAGTGACAAATTAGCAAAGATGAAAGTTCCTGAAAAGATATTCATTACTGATAAGTTACCAAAGACTGCTACCGGTAAGATTCAAAGAAGAATTATTGCTAAAGTATTTACATCTAAAAGTAAATTGTAAATGGATAAATATTTCATATATATATATATATGTATATATATTTTTGTCATCTTCCTTTTTGTGAAAGAGCATCTACCTAATTTTTTAAATCGTTATATATATATATTATTAACTTTTCTCATGATAAAATAAAATAAATGAAACTCTCAGAAACTCTCAGTTCTTCTTGATTGGAAAATAATTTTGAAATAAATAAAATAAAATAAAATAAAAGTTGAAGTTTTATTTACAGACAATAAAAAAAAAAAAAAAAAAAAATTTAAATCATTCAGATCATTGATTGGCTATTGGATTTCGGTACC
This sequence comes from Pachysolen tannophilus NRRL Y-2460, assembly GCA_001661245.1. Taxonomy (NCBI): domain Eukaryota; kingdom Fungi; phylum Ascomycota; class Pichiomycetes; order Alaninales; family Pachysolenaceae; genus Pachysolen; species Pachysolen tannophilus. The sequence continues at coordinate 776,336 of KV454016.1, forward strand.
TATTACATCCTTAAAGATTTGTTCTCCTGGGATCTTGGCCTTTAATCTTGCGCATAACAAATAAACACCACTTAACTTTCTATGCAAACTATATGTCTCTTCAGGCGGAGGGGTCAATCTTTCATTCAACATGGTTCCAATATTGGATCTTACTCGATCTGTAACAGTTTGGTTTCCAAAATCAAAGTTTTTACCGTGATTATCAGCTGGTGAGAAAGGTTCCCCTAAAACCAATATGGAGTCTATATGTGCTTGAGTCATTGCAGCACTTTCTAAACCTGTTAAATAACCCAATTTTTTGGAATAAAGTTCAACAAGATCACGATCTTTTAAAATTGAAGCTCTTAAACAATTGAGGTAATTTTTAATAAATTCATCGCCATAGTCTCTAGTAGCTCCAAAATCTAATAGTTCAATTTTATTTGTCTTTTCGTTGTACAAAAAATTTGCCCAATTTGGATCTGTTTGCATGAATTTGAATTTTGCAATCTCCGTCAATGATAATCTCATTATTTGAGTAGCAATCCAATTAGCAGTATCTTGATTCCAATTACCCTTGATGACTTCTGTACCTTTCATTTCTTCCATAGTTAATACATGTTGACCACTTAATTCATTATAAACTTTTGGAACTTTAAATACATCATCATCTTTTAACAATTCTCTAAATCTAATTAAACTTTGCGCTTCTCTTATATAATCACATTCCCATTTTAATTCTAATCTTGCATTATCAATAGTTTTATCTAAAAATAAACCAGCAGGTAATATTCTTGAAGCAGTCAATAATAATGCCAAATTACTCAAATCAGAGTCAATACTATCGGCGACTCCTGGATATTGAACTTTAATAACTACAGGCTCTAAATTTTTAGTCACAGCTCTATGAACTTGACCTATTGAAGCTGCTGCAATTGGTACATCTTGGAAAGATGCAAAATAATTTGATCTCCAATTGTCTCCCAATTGATCTCTCATAACTTTTTCTAGTTGACCTGGAAGCATATAATGAGCACTATTTTGAACTCTTAACAAGACTTCTCTAATCCCTGGAGGTAAAACTGTAGAATCTTGGAAGGATAATAATTGTCCAATTTTTAAAGCGGCACCTCTCATTCTAGAAAATTTTTTAGCCATTCTTTCAATATTTTTTGGTGATAATATTAAAGATTGAGCCGACTCTGGTTTTGTACCAGCAGCATAGTGTTTCAAGCTTTGTTGAGCCATACCAATTCCTACACCAGCAGCTAAGGCACCATAATGGAACAATCTCTCCAACCTTGAACTTGGAACAGAAGACGATGTCATTTGAATTTTTGTACTATTATTACTCTGATTATTATTAGAAGCATCATAATCATCATTCTTATCCCTACCATTACTACTAGTAGAATATTCTCTAACATTATCAAGATTAGAATTCTTATTCAAAGTTGGTCTCTTGGGATTATTTATTATAATACCGCTATTAGAATTAATATTCTTATCATCTTTACTTGGTACAACATTATCATGTTTTTCAACATTTAATCTAGCAGCTTCCGATTTCACTTTAGCAGCACCAAAAATATCATCCTCCTCACCACTAACATCAAAATTCAACTTCTCATTGTCATTTCTAGCCTTTTGCGATTGAAATTGAACTTCTTCCCATAACTTATTACTCCTCTCTTCATTACGTAAAAAAGAAGAAGCCCCATAAACACCATTTACATCTCTACTTATAACATTGCAAGCCTCGCCCATAACTTTCAATGAAGACGAGGCCAAAACCATCAAGTCATAAAATCTCCTAGAACCACCACCCATTTCTTTCAATGATATATGGTTTACCTACCCTCTTGATTAAATGATTCAAATTCAATAAAAGCTTCATCTTTTAAAACTTCAATTTTTAACTTGTATTTTTGGAAAACCTTCCGTCGTGTAAAGGGTATATTGAAATTTTCACCTTTTTTTAAGAAAATTTTTAAAAGCTCATCAAGTATTCTTTAAGACAATTTGTTCAATTATAAGTGAAAGATTGAGTTTTTTTCTTTTTGTTTTTCTAGTAGGTGAAAGTCTTGGGAAGGTCTCAAGAGTGTGAGTTTTGAGTTTGAGTTTGATATGAGCGAATCTGAGAGACCAAAGAAGAAGATGCGTACAGAATCTGCTGTTGAATCGTCTATTCCTGAGCTTGCAGCAAAGAAAGCTGAAGCTAAGTTAAATGCTAATCCTGTTTCTATGGAAAAAGAAGTTTTACAAATTCATAATAATGGTGAATTTAAAGGTTTGATTCGTCATTCTACTACTGCGAAGCAAGCAAAGGCTTTAGAAAATGGGTCAGTGAATCCTTTTACTGGGAAAAATTATTCTGAAAAATATTTTAATATTTTAAAAATTAGAGAAAATCTTCCAGTTCATGCTCAAAGACAAGAATTTTTAGAAATTTTCCAAAATACTCAAATTATGGTTTTCGTTGGTGAGACTGGTTCTGGTAAGACTACTCAGATTCCCCAATTTGTATTATATGATGATATGCCTCATTTACAAGGTTCTCAAGTTGCATGTACTCAACCAAGAAGAGTTGCAGCAATGAGTGTTGCAGCAAGAGTTGCTGATGAAATGGATGTAAATTTAGGTGAAGAAGTTGGTTATAGTATTCGTTTTGAAAATAGGACCAGTAACAAGACTATATTGAAATATATGACTGATGGTATGTTATTAAGAGAAGCAATGGAAGATCATGATTTGAAAAAATATTCTTGTATTATATTAGATGAAGCTCATGAACGTACATTAGCAACAGATATATTGATGGGTTTATTAAAACAAGTTACCACAAGAAGAAAAGATTTAAAACTTATAATTATGTCTGCTACTTTGGATGCAGAAAAATTTCAAGATTATTTTAACAGTGCTCCATTATTAGCAGTTCCTGGTAGAACTTTCCCAGTAGAAATTTATTATACTCCTGAATTTCAAAGAGATTATCTTGATTCTGCTATAAGAACAGTTTTACAAATACATGCCACAGAAGAAGAAGGAGATATATTGGTATTTTTAACAGGTGAAGAAGAAATTGAAGATGCTTGTAGGAAAATTTCATTGGAAGGAGATGAATTGATTAGAGAACAATCATGTGGACCATTACTGGTTTATCCCTTGTATGGTTCATTACCACCAAATCAACAACAGAGAATTTTTGATCCAGCTCCAAAAAATCCAACACCGAATGGAAGACCTGGAAGAAAAGTAATAGTTTCAACAAATATTGCAGAAACTTCATTAACAATTGATGGTATTGTTTACGTTGTTGATCCAGGTTTTTCAAAGCAAAAAGTTTATAATCCTAGAATTAGAGTTGAATCCTTATTGGTATCTCCAATTTCAAAAGCTTCAGCTCAACAAAGAGCTGGTAGAGCTGGTCGTACAAGACCTGGTAAATGTTTTAGATTATACACAGAAGAAGCTTTTAAGAAAGAATTAATAGAACAAAGTTATCCAGAGATTTTAAGAACTAATTTGGCCTCTACTGTTTTAGAATTGAAAAAATTAGGTATTGATGATTTAGTTCATTTTGATTTCATGGATCCACCTGCTCCAGAGACAATGATGAGGGCTTTAGAAGAATTAAATTATTTAGCTTGTCTTGATGATGATGGAAATTTGACTGCATTAGGTAGATTACTGTCTCAATTCCCATTAGATCCAATGTTAGCAGTTATGTTAATAGGATCACCAGAATTTAATTGTTCAAATGAAATTTTAACAATAGTTGCATTATTATCAGTTCCTACTGTTTTTGTCAGACCTGCTTCAGCAAGGAAAAAAGCTGATGAACTGAAAAATTTGTTTGCTCATCCTGATGGAGATCATTTAACTTTATTAAATGTTTATTTTGCCTTTATGTCCAATGCAGCTTATGAAGTTGGTTTACATCAATGGTGCCGTGATAATTTCTTAAGTTATAGATCTTTGAAAAGTGCTGAAAATGTTAGAGCCCAATTACAAAGATTAATGGAAAGATATGATTTGGATTTAAATTCAACTCCATTTGAAGATAGAAATTATTGGGATAATATTAGAAAAGCACTTTGTGCTGGATTTTTCATGCAAGTTGCTAAAAAGAAATCAGGAAATAAAGGTTATATAACTGTTAAAGATAACCAAGAAGTATTAATACATCCTTCCACTGTAATTGGTCAAGATTTTGAATGGCTCATATATAATGAATTTGTATTAACATCTAAAAATTATATAAGAACAGTGACAGCAATTAGACCAGAATGGTTAATAGAACTTGCCCCTGTTTATTATGACTTGAGCAATTTCCCAAAAGGTGATGTTAAGATGAGTTTAGAGTTGGTAAAGTCAAGAGTCGATAAACAAAAAGAAATCAAACAAAAGAGAAACAAATAACTTTTAAGTAACCTTTATGTATCACAAATATATATATATATATATAAAACTAATTTTTATTGTTTACATGATAACACTTTTAATCTCTACAACCTTTCTAGAGCAAGAGCTACAGCTACAGCTACAGCCAACTAGAACTAGAACCGGTGCTCAAAAGGTCACCAAAGATCACCTAACTATTATCCATCATTATATAGTCAAAACCTCTTATAATAATAGAAACCTCGATTTCCGTTTTAAGTAAAATTCCATCACTTACTAAATTAGGAAATTTTGTGTTTTTTTTTGCCAATTGTAGTGGCAATTAAAACCATCATAAAAAAAGTTTTAAAAACCAAATTTAAGCGCTGATTGCAATAATATATATAAATATACAAATAAATATAAATATATATATATATTTAATTATAATAAATTATTAATAATAAGTGATTTAGATTTGATCTTGAAAAAGTGGATATATATTTATTTTATTATCCGAAACAACTGATCATTTTAAAAAATTTTTTTTTTCTTTTTCTTTTTTTTTTGTTTTGTTTCAAGGGGAGGATCGAAAAAGAGAAGTACAAATAGACACTTTAAATAAAAAAATTTTTTTTTCATCTTGTGTTCATTAGTATATATATAATATTACTGTTAATTTTTTATTTTTTTTTTGGTTTTTCAACAAGTCATTAGGGTCATTGAAAAGTTATATACAAATAGGTGATGACAGATTTTTCTCCAGAGAGTGAACTTGGTCAGCAGTTGAAACAGATAATATGTGAAAAATTATCTCAGATAAATTTGGCAGATGATGCTTCAGATGTTGCTGATTTTGTTTTAGTTTTGATTTCGAATAATAGAACACCATCAGAGATTGTTCAAGAACTTTCAAATTTGTTTGGTGATATTATCAATGAAGAGTTTGTTCAATCTATTTTCAATGACATTATAAAATTGAAGAACGGGGCTCAGCAGCAGCAACAACTTCAGCAACAACAACAAGAGCAACAGCAGAATCAGCAGAATCAGCAGTTGAATGAGTATATGGGAGGAGAACAACATCAACAACAGCAGAGACAACAGAAGCAGGTGGGGTTTGAGGCACAAACAGTAGATCTTCCTTCATCGATTCCTACCCAGCCGAGAATATATTCAAATAAACAAGCGCAAGGTATTGGGAAATCATTTAATTCAAATAAGAAAAATCCAAACTTTGCTTTAAAAAATGAAGAAAATTTCAAAAGAGCATTTGATCTATCCCTTAATGGTAACATGAATGGTCTTCCAAATGCTCCATTAAATTTTGATAGCCAAAAACTTTTCCAACAAAAGAGAAATAATGGTAGATGTCATAAATTCCCATATTGTACTAATAAAGATTGTAAATTTAGTCACCCAACTAAACTTTGTTTTGCATTCCAAAAAGGTAATTGTCCAAATCAACCTGGAACTTGTAATTACTTACATCCAGGGGAAGATGATCTTTTAATTTCTGAAGTTCAAAATATTAAACAATTAAGTCATTTAAGAAAAGAACAAAGTGCTCAGTTTCAGGCACTGCTGCAACAGAAAATGTTGGCACAAGTTCAAAAACAAGTTCAAAAACAAATCCAAAGACAACTTCAAAATGTTACACAAAATAATGGTACAATTGGTCTTTGTAAATTTGGATCACTTTGTCAGAAAGAATTATGTCCCTTTGGACATCCAACACCTGCAAATTCATCAGCAAAGGTTTTAGTTTTAGAATGGTGTCCAGAAAGTAAATCTTGTGTTAATGAAAATTGTGATAAAGCTCATCCTTCGCCAAATTATAAACCATCGCCAGAGGAAACTGCATCATTACAACAGCAACAGCAACAAAAATCATTAGAACAATGTAAATATGGTGCACATTGTACAAATTATAAATGTCCAAGAAGACATGCAACTTCTCCTGTATTGTGTCGTGAAGGATCCAATTGTTCAAGGATTGATTGTTATTTTACACATCCAATAGATGAAGACTGTCGTTTTGGTACAGGATGTAAAAATGTTAATTGTCCATATCGCCATCCTGAAGGTAGAGAAATTAACACTGGAAGTAATAAATGGGTTGCTGGACATGAAGAATCCACAAGTGAAAGACAATTTGCTGTTCCTGATGATCAAGTCATGGAACAGGCTCCTCCACAAGAAGTTTAATGTTTAAAAACTGATTTTACAATTGGTTATTAATTCTTGCAACAAGGCAAAAAGGTAAAAAAAGATTTTATTTTAATTTTACTGTGTATAGTTTAGTTTAGTTCTATATGTTTATTTCAGTTTAATTCAAATTTTTTTCTTATCAAGGATGCTTTCCTTGATATTTAGAGGCTATACTTTTTTTTTTGCCCATGATTTGTTTTTAATAAATTGGTAAGAGACCAAATGTAGAATAATAATTATAAATATCTTTTACTTTTTTTATGAATAATAAGAAATATATATATATATTATAAGATTAAAAAAAAAAAAAAAAAAAAAAAAAAAAAAATAAAACAAAATAAAACTGAAAGAAATTTAATTCCACAATTTTAATTTACTATTTAATATCTTTTCTTACCAGCTAAAGCTTCATCAGCGTAGACATCCAATGGGTTTTGGGTTAATTCAAAATCTTTCCACAAGTTTGGAGTCAAGAAACCGTAAGTGTTACCAATAGCAACAAAAGCAGCTTTTAAAGTGTTTTCTAAAGTTCTAGTAGAACCTGAAGAAGAAGTATAAACATCTTCAACACCAGCTAATTGCATTAATTTCTTAACAGCTGGAGAAGCAACAATACCTGAACCTCTTGGAGCTGGAATTAATCTAACAGCAACGGAACCACACTTACCGGTAACTTTAACTGGTAAAGAATGTGGAGCACCTAAACTGGAACCCCAGTAACCTCTACGGATTGGGATAATAGATAATTTAGCAATAATGATGGCTGCTCTGATGGCGGTAGCAACTTCCTTAGCAGTCTTGATACCTAAACCAACATGACCATTTGAGTCACCAATAACAACAATAGCCTTAAATCTAGTTCTTTGACCAGCTCTAGTTTGTTTTTGAACAGGCTTAATCTTCATAACTTGATCTTTTAATTCTGGTAAGATAGTATCAATGATTTGGTATTCCTTGACAGGTAAAGCATGCAAGTAAATCTCTTCCATGGTGGTGATCTTACCAGCCTTAACTAATCTACCTAATTTGGTGACTGGAGTCCAACCTTTTTCTTCATTGTCTCTTCTACCACCTCTTCTGTTACCACCTCTTGGACGGCCAAAAGCTCTCTTTTGTGGAGCTGCTGCTGCTGCTTGTTCGGTTGACATTTTTTTTACTTTTTCAATAAAACTTGTTGATTGCGTCGGAATGTACGTGGAAAAACGATGGTGGTGTTTTTCAATCGACGTAATATAATTATTGACTTTTTAAAAAAAAAAAAAAAAAAAAAAAATTAGATTGATTAATTATAGCAATTTTTTAAAGGTTTTCTTTATTCACTCCTGCTGCCTGAAGGTGAAAAAAAAAAAAAATTTTCGAAAAAAAACCAAAGTAGTTAATGAAAAATCAAATTTCCTTTTTCAGACAACAAAAGACAGTCACTCTCACAGACAGTTTGTTGTAGTATTTGAAAGAACAAATAAATGTTTCGAAAAATATGGTTAAATAGCAGCAAGCCGATTAGGGTTACAAGCCCTAAATCCTAAGAATTTTATTATTATACTACCATACTATTAATATTAAGAACTTTACTTCGCTATACTTAATTATTTACAAACGGTAAGTAAATACGTAAGTACACATCATAGGATAGAAGTTTAAACCATTTCCCCTCTTCTTAACTATAACTGCGAACTAAATTACAAAGTGATCCAGTTATTATTATTATTATTATTCTTAGTAGTAGTAAATAAGTAAATAAGTGTCTTTATAAGGGTATAGTGCGAGCCCTAAACAAGAAAAGTATACAAGATCGACCCGTTTATACTATTACTTTATTGATCAGCGTCAAATAGATTAATAAATAGATCAAGATCAACAACGTGTTTTGTATTCTATTTATCTGGTAATATATACAAATTTGGATAAATGTCACTCTATACGCTAATAAAAAAAAAAAATAAATATAAATTTGTGTACGCTCTTCTCCACAACAAGCGTGCAACATCAAAAATCAGTACGTCAAATTAAATTTAAGAAATAAAGCGCGTCAACATAAAGTAAGTCTAAATTACAATTAAGTCATACTCTTAATCTTAATTGCCTAACCGAGCCGAAGAGTGGTTTTTTTTTCTTCTTCCTCTTCTTTTTCTTTTTTCAGCAATTAAGAAAATGTAAATATGTAAGTAAATACAAATTACTATACTACTTGTTAAACTTGTAAATTCAACCTACAAAAAAAAAAAAAAGTATTGATTGATTTGTTACTTCTTTCTTTATCAAGAGACTTTTTTTTTTTTCTTTGACGCCTTATCGTACGATGAGCTTAGGTGCTATTGACACGATAAATTTGAATGATGAACTGATCTTCTAGTTAATTCAATACAACAAACTATAAAGCAAGTAGCGCCTAAGATAACAAGTATATATAATTAACAGTCATTCATATTTAACATAAAATGATCATATTGATGTTTAATACAGTTATAAGAATAACTATAAATCTTTTGATTTAAATATAATTAATTCATACAACTTAAATCCCTCTTTTTTTTTTTGTTTTTTTTTTGTTTTTTTTTTCTTAAATTGCTGCAATCGCAATCTTATCATTCTTTTTTTTTTTCTCTTTCTGTCTTACGAAAAGTCTTTTGTACATTCTAATTGGCAGTGGCAAACTTACTTAAATAGTTTAGAAAATCATCCTTTTTTATTTTAATTATTTAAATAAATAGTGAATTCAGGAGTAATTTTTTATTATTTTTTTTTAAATTGTTTAAATTTTAAAAATTGGTTCCCAAATTCATTTAAGTCTGTTCTTTTGAATTAGTGAATATTTATTTATAATTTCTTATATATACCAAGATGTCATCGTAAGTTATTTCAAATATATATATATATATGTATTATGAGTGTATTGCTCTTCTATTATTAAAGGTTCAGCTTTATTAACTAATTTTTGATAATTTTTTTTTTTTTTTTTTTTTAGATATGCCGATGCTGCAGCAAATACAAACCGTAAACTTGATTCGGCTGCTTCGAATGCTGAAGGTAACGCCAAAGTTGATCTGGATAAATTAAAAAAGAAAGCAGGTGAAACTGCTTCAGATGCAAAAAAGAAACTTTCTGATTTAGAAAAAGATGGGAAAAGTAAATTAGACGAAACTGAAGATTTTCTCAAGAAATATTACAACATATTTAGTTCTTATGTTTCTGATTTTGGTGGTAAAGTTTCAGCTAAGAGTAGTGATGTTTCTTCGAAAGCCTATAAGGAATTACAGAATCCAGCAGTCATTGGTCAAATAATTGCTACATTTGGTGCATTGGGAGCATTTTATGTGGGTTATATTGAAAGATCAAAGATTTTTAATAGCAATCACAAATGCGTAGTTAGTGCTCACGTTGCAGTTGTTACAGGTTTCGTCTTGTTGGATGGTTTTTTATTTAACAAATATTACAACAAATACAAGAAATAAGATCTTGGTTTTATTTGTTTATCTAATTTTTTACGTCTATATTATTATATTTCCAATTTTTTAATGTTTTTGTTAATTGACATAAATGGTTTTTTTTTTTTTTTTTTTTTTTATCAAGTAAAAAAAAAGAAAGATAAAGTTTACTAAAGTAGCAAGAAAGAAGTACTTATTAAGAAGTAGCAAGAAGATTATGTATAGAATATATGTACATCTTTTTTTTTTTATATATTTTTTTCTTTTTCTCTTCATAGTTAGTTGATTCAATACATCTTCTTTATATTTTGGTTACACTTGACAATTCAATTTTAAAAAAAAGTAATTGAAATTTTGTTTAATGAATTATTTTGGTGAAAACGGTAATTACCGTTCAGCCGATTTACTACTTTTAATTAAAAAGAACTGGGGGAACTTGGGGAACTGGGGAAAGCACAAGTATAAGTGTGAGATCCATCAGCGCACCATAATATTTACGGTTTCGCAATAAAGATCAAAAGATAAAAAAAAATAAAAAAATATAATAATGTTTATTATTATTATGTTTTTGCGTGAACCGGGATTCGAACCCGAGTCCCCAGCTTGGAAGGCTAGAATGCTAAACCACTACACTATCCACGCGGTTTAGATACCAAGTGAACCAAAAAACCAAAATTTATTGTTTCATCTTTTGATCCGCCTTGAATTCAAAATTTAATTTAAAAAAGAAATTGTTAAATTTAAATAAATATAATAAATAATGCCGCTAAAACAAAAACCCCCCAAAAAAAAACATTCTTTACAGTGGTTCCTCTCGGAAAGTACTCGCTCGATCTTATTAAATTTCTTTAGTCTTGAAGTATTTTGTTTTCTTTGAATTGTTGCTTCCAAATCTGCCAATTAGTTAAAAAATACAGAGTTTTTAGTTTCTCTAAACTAAAAAATAACCTAAACTGGAAAAGTTTTTTATTTTTTTTTTTTTAACTTCTCGCGCACAGAGTTAAATCAATAGTATCAATTTACCGAAATAACGTTGAATTAAAATAGAGTTGAAAATAAGAAGCTTAGCAGCTAAGACAAACCAACGTCGTTAACCAACACCACATATTAATCAATTGTAGTTTTATATAATGTATATTTTGAATTCTTATTTATTATTATTGTAACCAATAATACCATTTATATCTTATTAGGCTTTATTTGGCGACTTGCGTTTTAACCGTTCAGTCAACTTTAAGAGCTCAAAGAAAAACTTCTAACCACGTTTTTAGATAAAAAAAAAAAAAAAAATAGATTTAGTTAGAATGCTTGCATTTTAGTTTTTACACTAAAATTATTACAAACTCGATTCTGTACTCATGGAAGCTCTTAGTGCTATTCTTCTTCAGTTTTAGAATTAAATCTTTTGATACATAAATCAATTATGCTGTATGTTAGCGTATGTTTTCCGAGTAAAAAATTATGACTACGTAATTTTTTAAATTAAGTAAGAAATGAATAGTCAATTTGTGCATGCATCACTAAAATATTACTAGCGAAGTTCAAATTTGAATTAGTAATGAAGCACTAGTATATCAAAAACATAGATGTATCATGGCGTTTCTCCTGTAATACAAATTGTCTTCTTTTTTTTTTTATTTTATTTTTATTTTTTATTTTTTACCGCTACAAAACTATTAATAAAAGACATAATTTAATAATTTTTTAAATTACCTACTTGATTTATGAATTGATTTTTTTTTTTCGCAAAATTACTTAGAGGCATCGATCGATCATCCGAATATGGAAAATTCATTCAATTATATTTTTCTCGGAAAAAATGTTATTGTCAAGTTGTACCGATTTGCACTTTGATTATCCTACAGTATAATAAAGTTTCGTAAATACTAATACGACTAAGAAAAGTGTACGAAGCTGGGATAATTACTTTCTTCACAATTTTGACACCATGATGATGAATCAAGTAATTTCCTTCTTAATTTAGAATCGAACTAATTGCTTGTAATTTTTTTTAACTAAAAATACATCACCTAGCATGTTAGTTAGAAAGCATTCTTTTAGGCAACTGGGCTGTCAGAAAAAAAAAAAAAAAAAAGATGCTACATTAGTTATTTAAGGAACTATAGGCCTATTCATCTTTTTAAAAAGGCGTTTTCAATGATGTAGTTAGTGATTTTGTTACTTTCAACTACTAGGTCGATTGAAGAGCAACTTGAAGCAACGTAAATTACTATAAACTTTCCTGCAGAAGTTTAAAGTTCAAAGATAAATTGTAGACTGTGCATAGAACAATACAAATTGAGCAGATATTATGCATTCCTTACCAGCAAGGGTGTAACTAGAGTTAATTTAGTAACATTTTTACTACATAAATCTAAGACTCTTCTTTTTTCATTTATTTAACCGGCAGTTTTTCTAACTGAATCCCGAACTTTTTAAATAAAATAAAAGTCCTGATATAGGGCCGCTTACAGGAGTATTACTTCAAAAGTTTCCAATTCTAGAAATCCAATTAAAAAATGATACCGATAAATTCAGGTTTCAATTTTTACCTCTATTTGAAAATAAAACTGTATTGGGTGAATGGGATTTAGAAACAAATTAACATAGCATAGTCAAAGGTATAAGCCTACCGTTAAAATAAAAGCCTTGAGAAAAGTTAAGATTCAAAGATTTTTTTTATTCTGCCAAATAATCCATAAAACAACTCTATGTACCACTTTGGGGATTACAATACAGCTCAAATGCCGCAGCTTACGTGTTGATTGTTAGGTACCTGGATCATACATCAACATTGGTTTCATAATTGCTTCTTGCATTCCTTAAAAGAAGTAGCCTACTTTTTGTGCTCATGTATAAAATGCAGCTGTGTAAATAAATAAAAATAAAAAAAAATAGGCTGTACTATTTTTCCTTGATAAATCGGGTATACTTGAACCGCGAAGAAAAAATTTACAAGAAAAAAATGCTCATTGAATTTTCAAAAAACGTAAATACGATTACGAGTTAAATCTGATATCATCAGTCTTGCTGCTTTCTTTGACATGGTATAGTAACAACCCTTCCACAAAATGCTAGAATCAATTAAAATCACTAACTTTTGGGCTCTTTTATAGGATTCAATCTTAAAACATTATTCAACATGTAAAATGTACAATTCTTTCATCATTATTAAAATGAATCAATCAATTCTCCTTTGATAATAATTTAGTTATAAAATTACTATCCTTGAAAAGTTTTTGGCTCTTTTGACACATGACTAAATTATTTTTTTATAATTAGAGAGACTGAGAGACAGACTGACAGACTGACAGACAGAGAGAGCAAAAAAAAAAAAAAAAATTAATGGTGTATAAAACATTAGTATTTTTTGCTACCATTATAGGAAACCGAATCATTAAAACTACACATATCTAATTGATGGATTTCAAGGCTGATTGATAAATGAGAATTTTAAAATGATTTTATATGAAAAACTAGCATAAAAGATGTACCTATACTTATACCTGTACCTATACCTATTCAGTTAGGAGTATATAGTACACACTTAAAAATCACCAAAAAGAAAAGAGGAAAATTAACTTTATATGTATGCATGTTTTGCTTAAATCTCTTCCAAATTTAGACTTGTACGTGAACTTGCATGTCTGGATGAAGGATCGCCACCACATATTAGAATACTCTGTGAGAAAGTAAACTACCTTTTTGATCTCGAAAGCATTTTTATTATCAATTAGTGAGTTGATTTTCTACGCTCGCTGATCAATTGAAGCTTTCTTTTTTGATGTGAAAGGCTTTTTAACAAAGCATTTAACAAAACAAATCTCTCATTCCTGTCAAATTACCTATTCCAGCTGTATCTTTAAAATCGTTGAAATTGTATCGTTTTTGATCTCCTATTGGAATTTTTTCACAAATCAAAAAAAAAAATGGACAGTTCTAATTTTCCATAATTTCCAATTGTGCAATAGAATTAAACTTCTCTCTCCATAAGTTGTGAATTGTATCTAGAAGCATGGTTCCTGAACGAACAAATTATCAAATCGTACCTAACTAACCCTGAAAAATGGGACTAAATATTAAATAAAAAACCCTTGTAAAGCTCACATGGGTTACGCAGAATTTGCTAAACAACCGGAAAAAATGGTATTATTGAAAAAAAAAAAAAAATTCTCGAAACTCTTTGACTCTGATACTAATAATCCGAATTTCGGGGGTGGACCAAGTTTCCCATTAAGAAGATCTTCTAAATGTTTTTTTTTTTTTTTTCCTGTACTAAATCAATTGATCCGAATATCGATCTACGAAACTACGGTAATAACTCCAAGATTTAGAACAACTTTAAGACTTCATGTAACCGAGCCCATAATAGAGTTCTTTTTTTTTAATTAGCTTTTTCTATTTCATTTTTTACTTGCCACACTAAAATGTAGAATTTAGCTATTAACCATAACACCCGTAATTCTAATGTTGTGGTTTTTGGAGAAAGATTTGTACCGAAAGTCTATCTCATCAAGATTAGACTGATTATAACTATGCGGAGATAAATATACAATAACAATAACATAAGAACATCATATCCGGACAGGCATATGATGAATTGGCAGATACCAAAGCAACTATTGTTCAGAGACAGTTTATACCATGTTGGACCAGGTATATCGATCAATATTATGTTTGCTCATTTTACACTATCTGTAAGCAAAACGATTTAGTAACAAGGATTTTATCTTAATATATAGTTATATAGAAACCCTAATTATATATTTTTTCTATCAATAGATAGCTATTATCTAATTAAATGCATTAAGCGTTCGATCATAAAGAATAAGCTAACTAGGTTAAAAAAAAAAAAAAAAGTACTTTAGTCAAATTCTACAAATAAATAAATATTTTTTTTCTAAAATTGTCTAATATTTGTTAAAGAGCGATATCTTTGATAAATTACAAACAATAATGAATGTAATAAAAAAAAATCTGCTTTTTTTTTTATGTAGGGTACTACTACTCCATCGAGGTACTCATTAAATAGAACAGCCAAAAAAAATTAATTGGTCTTCAAATCGGATATTCTAAGATTTCAGTTAACTATTTACTCCCTAATTAAAATTTTATTAATACCGAAAGCAGGTGGAAACTACAAAAGCATTGATCAACTATAAATATTTATTATTTAACATATTTCAATTATTGGGTATGATTAATTTAAAATGTGTGTATGAGTGTGTGTGTGGCCTCTGTAGCTTTGCATATGTTGCTATTAATTAGTATATAAAGTAATTCAAAATAATTACCATTATTGGAATTGTACCGAAGAAGTTAACTTATATTAGTACATTTAATCATCTACTTGTAGACACACCTATTATTTATTTGATTCAATTAACTAATGTAGTGTCAATATTGGCATACTTGATAAGATATATATTTAGTATGATGTATGTGTCTGTTTGTCTATCTTTTATCACCCTTCAGTTAGAAATAAATTCTCAATAATTATGCTTGGCCTTGATTTGAGAAATTGAGCAGGAAAATTGAGATATGCAAGTATGATTGAAGTCTAAGTTTTATGCAAAATGCAGCCAGTATTGAGTCTAAGTCTCCTACTATGCAGGTGCATGAAACTCTCTCTCTTTTTTTATTTTTTGTTTTTTTTGTTTTTTTTTTTGCTACCTTACTATTTTGCTGATGTTGAAATATCAGTATTAATGATGCTTTTCTTTTTTGTCCCAAAAAAAAAAAAATAGAAAGGAAAAGCCCAGAAATACAAAAATTGAATTTAATATTTTCAGTCTAACGTTCAAATCTTGTTTAATTCTCTTTTCTGAGGTATATAATTTGGAAAAGGGTTAATTTTGAACAGTTGTAAAAGTTTGAAGTTTGATTCTTAAAAATTTCCATATTTTGAGTACATGTAAGTTGTGTAATAAAAATGGTACAATTGATAATAGCTAATTTATTGAAAAAAAAAAAAATCCTCAAGGAGCGATCGGCTGTCAACCTGTTAATGATTACCGTAGAAATACTGCATATAAAAATTTCTTTTTGCATAAACTTTAATGCCTATTCTTTAGTATTTGTACCTTTTTCGATTTCTAGGTAGAATCAATCGAGTATAATACATTAATATATAAACAAATTTATCATAATTACAACGTAATCGAAATTTCATGGTATATTCTATATATAATATATAATATATATTTATATATATATATATATCAGACCTACCTTGATAAATTTTTTTTTTTTTTTTTTTAGTTCATATTCTTTGAACATTGGTATTATTCATTTTTTTTTTTATATTGTTTCCAATTATCAGTTAGAATTTAAGTTTAGATTATTTTTTTCTTGAATTTTTAATACCACTAGAGTTAAATTATAATTTTTTTTTGTTGAATTGATTTCATTTTAATTTCAATCTTTATATTATTGTTCTGCTTATTTTTTCTTTATTTTTTTGACGGGGAAAATCTTGATTACCCACAGTCGTTGAATAAGAAGAGTTTAGGACTTTAATTATATATATTGTTTTCATTTTTTTTACTTTTTAAGATAGGATCTGTTGTATTACAACGTTATTGCTGTTGTAATACATCAAATTTTAAACTTGGAAATCAATTACAACTGTTAATAGGAGGAATATGTTTTCTAGCGGAATTCCATCATCTCCAGTTTTCGAGATTGAAAACTTTATGAACTATAACAGTAACAAGAATAACAATGGAGATTTCTTTGACTATGATAATAGCTTTACATTTAACGGTTCAGACTATGGCTTGAATGTCATGATGAACCAGGTTTATGTGAATCCTAGTTCTATCCCATCGAAACTTTCCACAGCTACTACAACAGTTGCATCAACACAACAAGGTGATTATTTTACTGAGAATTCAATTTTTTTTGATCTGCCACCATCTATAGATGAGATTCCAGGAACATCGATTTCTTCTGCTTCATCTTCAACAGAGCTTGAATCGTTAAATTTCAAGTTCATCCAACCACAGGATATAGTCAATGCTTTCCCATCAGCATCTGCTTGTACACCACCACTTGGTGGTCAATCGAGTAGTTCTCCTAGAAAATTGAGTGTTCCAAATTTTTCATTTAAAGAATTGACTGAATTCGAACTTGCACATCACCATAACCAAATACAACAACATCAGCAACAGCTCCAACAACAACTGCAACAATTGCAACAAAAATTCTCTTCTTCAGTTGAATCCACACCTGTACTGTCGGAATTGGGTCGTTCAATAAGTTCTTTGGTTGATTTGGATGAGGCGCAGTTGTTGTTTTCAAATGAAGACTTGATGAAGTCTGAATCATTTGGTGACGAACAAGAAGATATAGATAGCCAACAATGCAGTAGTGGTCTTGATGATCATGAACAAAACGAAGTTGTTGATGCTGATGATGAAGGCGAGATCCCAGACATTGTTGAAATTAAAAAATATAGAGTTGTTAGAGGTGTTAGTTCAGGTGGTTGTGCTACTAGACCACCAAAGGAAGCAAAAAATTCTACTTCTAAATTTGTTAAAGTTAAATTACATTTATCAAACGCTGATGGTAATGAATTATGTTTACCTGAATGGAATCTTTTAGAAAGAGAAGATGGTAGAAGAATCATTAGAGTTGAAAGAAGACAAAATAGAGAAAATATAGTTGCAAGTTTCTCTGTTGTTGGTTCTGCTATTGATCATCCAGCCCCTGTACCTGCACCTGAAGGTGTTGACGTTGTTGAGGTTTCATGTTTGGAATGCATTGTTGATGAAAACTATGATGATTTCGAAGATGTTTCTTCCGAGCTTGGATTATTGTCTGATAATGGCAGTGATCTTATCAACCACAATAATAATCATCACAACAACAGCAACAGCAACATTAATCAAGAAAACTTACTGATGGAAGACTTTGGAATGGACAAGGAGATAAAGCCATTGGAATCACAAATTCAGCAGCAACCACAACAACATTTAAAAACCGCTAAAAAACTTGCAGGCAAGAAAAACGGATCAAAGACAGAATATTACATAACCAGTGTTGAAGTTATTAAAATTGTTGAATTATTAATAGGATCTCAAAAAGCTGATGGTCCAAATAAACGTCGTGAAAGAGGTAGAATTAGATCAAATTTAGTACCATTTTGGTCAAGAAAACCAGTTTCATCCAAAAAAGGATTATCACCATCAGCTTCACCAATTGAAGTTAGAGATTTTAGAATTGAATTGGCTCAAAGAATTATGGGTTACGAAACCAGAAAACCTAGAGGATTTGATAAAGAAGTTAGAATTTTGAAATGGGATAAACTTGTTCCAGCTCTTAAGAGAGCATTACAAAGCTACTATATAGAAATTCCGGAACTAGAATCATCTGTATGAAATGAAATGAAATGAGCGAAAAAAAAAAAAAAGAAAACAAATTGGAAAAAGTACGAGATGTTTTGAAAGAAAGGTTTTATCATTCAAAAGTTTTGATTGATGTTGCGGACGAATGAGGATGTGTTTTTTTTTTTTTTTTTGAATCTGATGTGAACACAATTTTTAAATTTTTATTTTTATTTATTTTTTTTTTTAATTTTACGTTTTTTAAGGATATTTGTTGTCTGTTCTTTAGGGTTGTTCCTTTGATTAAAATAAACTATGTTGTTTTTTTATTGTTTTGTGTTTTTATACATTTTTTTTATTTTTTATTTTTTATCTTTATTATTGTTATTTTCGTTGCGTTTTTTTTTTCTTCTTCTACATATTCTATTCTTTTTTTTTTGATGGATTACTGAGTAAATCCTTTTGGTGTATAATTAAAATTATTTTATAACTTACCTTTTAATGGATAGGTATTTTTATTTTACTGTGATCTCTTTTATTTTTTTTTTTTTTTTTTTTTTTCTTTATTTAAATGTTGCAACAATAAATGAAATAAATTTATATGCGTTTTCCGTAATTAACTTGTCCGTGCGTAAAGATGGTATAATTGAAATAATATTAAACGAACGAAAAAGAACAAATAGACTATTTCTTACATAAGTTTTAAACTAAATAAATCAAAGTTATTTACTACTGCTGAAAGGGAAAATTTTTTAATGTACTATTAGTAAATGTTTGCCTATATGTAGCTATCACATCGCGAGGCATGTCAATAATTTTATTTTAATTTTTAAATTTAAATTTATTTTTATTTCCTAATATAACTTCTTTATAGCATTGTGGTACTAAAGAAAATAAAATAAAAATAAATAAATGAAAAAATTAGTTCTTCAGCATGGCATTGAATGGCATATATAGAATAGATAGGCAGGAGTATGAGTCTGTAAGTAAAATTAAAACTAAATTGATTATTAAAAAAAAAAAATATTTGTTTTCATTGTTCTGCGTCTAATATAGCACAGCAAGCATTCATAAATTGAATTGATCTATCTATAAATATGTGTTGTAGAATACTAATTATCTTTAAAATCAAAAAAGATAAAAAGATTATTAAGCACTAAATTAGAAGAGAACTTGAAAGCATGGATATTTAATTAATAACATAAGCTTAAATCAAATATGCAATTAATATAGCGGATTCCCATATATTGGGATAAACAAAAGATTTTTTTAAAAAAGAACCAAAAAACCAAAAGACAAAAAAAAATTTTTATTTTATCACGTAGATCAATGCATATTTTAAAAAACTGATTTACAATTGAGTTAACAAATGCAGTTGTTATAAAAGTTGTAAATTCTAGAGATCCTTATTATCAGAGTAAACTCAGATATACTTCTTCACAATTATTCAACTAAAAAACCAGCATGCTTCATACCTCGAAGGAGGTTTTTCTTTTGATTTAAATCAATCTAAAAATTAAATTTATGCTTATTGATAAGGGAAAGAGCAATCAAAATAAAAAATTAAAAAATAAAAGTCTTTTTATTTTTATTTTAATTTATAATGTGGAATATAAGAATAAATTTGAAACTGCTAAAAAAAAATTCAATTGATGGAAATTCTATAAAAATTCTCTATGAAAATAAAAAATCATCAATTGTTTAAGAAAGCTTAATTAGGTCAATTAATTGCGTGCATACGATGTAGGTGATCTATTTTGTAGTTAAATAAAAGAGATATAGTTTTAGTTTTAATTTTTTCAATATTTTAATAAAAATTCATTTCTGCTGCAGGTCTGCCATTTCAAAATTTTTTAGTTTCCAGTCTTTTCCGTGACGTGCAATTAACAAGCTACTATCAATTAGTTATTTTTCAAATTAATGATTTCTCTATGTTCTTCCGAAAGAGGAAAGTCACAAGGCAATTGTCACAGCCCTTGAAAACTTGCAAAAAAAAAAATTAAAAAATTACTGTTTTTTTTGCAAGTTTAAAATAAAATTCCTGTTTAACAAAGAGGGTTGTGGTAGAAATGAGAAATGAAAACATGAAATGCTTTTTATTTTTTTAATTGTATTTTTTTTTTTTTTTTTTTTTGATCATCATATATATAAAATTGCAAATTTGTAAATTTCAGTTAAGCTATGAATCATAGCGCTAATATTAGCAATAACAACAATAGTAACAATAGTAACAGTAGTAATAGTAATAGTAGCTATGCACGAAATGTATTTAAAGTCAATGAGTCAAGATTTGCTAAAAATTATAGAGATAGGTTTGCATCAGCGGCATCAGCGGCTACATCAGGGACAGTAGGGACGCCAGTTAATGGTGGAGGAATAGGAGGAACGGGCGCAGGACGTACTGGTAGGCCTTTGGTGTTTTCTCAAGATTTGACAAATTGTGCTACAATAACTATTGGGAGGCGCGGTGATAAGGAAAATAAAAATTATTCAATTCGTGATGACGTAAATTCAAATTCAAAGAAATCAGGACTATTTATTACTAGAAACTCAGCCAGTGATTATGCTTCCGCCAATGGTGGTGGTGGAAGTGGTGGTAGTGGTGGCAGTGCTGTTAGCAACCGTGCTGATAGAAGTAGCGGGGTTGTCGCTGATAGTAGCGCTCATGGAGAAAATGATACAACGAGTAACTCAAGGGTAAACGATGCTTCATTTTATGAGCCAGTTCAATTGACAGTAAAGTTCCATGAATTGAAGACTTCGTCACTGGAAATCTTGATTGATTTATCAATGCTACCTGGATCCAAAGAAGGAGATGTTGCTGAATTGGAACCATTGGAAGGTTCTTCTAAAAAATTTTATTTCATAGTGAAATCGTTATTAGACCCAGCGGTAGTCAATCACAATAATAACATTAATAATAATAATAATAATAATAATAATAAACAACCTCTTTCTACAACAACAACAACAACAACAGCAACAAATAATGGTAATGTAAATACAATGAATTTTCAACAAAAAATCTCAATTCTTTCTGGGCCATTACCATTGTTGTTGAACTTGAAACCGAGAAGTCCGGTATTGATCAGGTTAAAACAGAAAAAGGAAATAGAAGCAGATGTGGTGGAATTATATATTCGAGATATATATCTTTCTCGTGGTGATATGTGGAACTTGAACTTAATGCTTGTGGGGAAATGTATATATAAATCACAAAGAGTTACATTCATCGATAACGCTATAAGAGGTTCAGTTAATGGGATTTATAGAAATGGTAGAAAAGTATTTTCAGCTTATGTTGGTGAAGATACAAAGTTAGTAATAAGATCAGAGTCAGCTAGATTGACTTTTTTAATTCAAATATCAAGAGAAATGTGGAATTTTGAAGAAAGTGGAGAAATTATTTTTCATAAACTGATTAATTCATTATTTCCTAAAATTTTTAAAAAATGGCAAGAATTAGGAACACATCATTTAATAACAATAGTATTATTTACAAGTGTAGACCTTGGTGAAGAAAATTGGAAAAAATTGGACCATGGTGAACGCCCAAGGAATACAAAAGATTATTATAGAGTAGTTGTTGATCAAGTCAATATTGTATTATGGAGTGAAATTATGAGTAGTTTAAGATATGAATTTGCTAATTTCATGAAAGATATTATATTCCAAAAAAATGATGGAACAGATGAAAATCTTAAAGATGAGGGAAACAAAGATGTGGATATTATGAATTTAGATGATGCTGCTAAGAAGCACGCTCGTTATGTTATCAAGGGAAGGTTTTTACCTGCGATAAAGGGTAATATATTAGAAGCAATAAATCTTGGAACAACCTTAGTGACTGATCATTTCCGTGACCCAGATTTGAGGCATACGACAAATCATTTTGTAGTCATAACAGCAAGCGCAGGATTGTTTGATGTAGACAGAGACTTAATGGTGGAAACGAGTAAGAAAATGTTAAGTATAGATGCAGCATTGGATATTTTTTGCCTCAGTCAACCTCCTTTACATGCGGTTCCGCTATTTAGATATAAAGGTTATCATTTGGAGACCCAACATTGTATTCCATCATGGGTAGATATATCATTTTGGAGTGATGGCAATCAATCAATCAATCAATGGATTCCACGTTGTAAAATATACGAGATACAAATGATGGGTGTTATGGAAAATGAAATTAGTGATACTAGCATTGAAAATCTAAAAGAAACAAAGGCAAAAACTATTCTCGAATATATGGATGAATACGATGAAGGTATTTTCAAAGTTACAGACGACGACTACAATAGTGTTGCTGGTTACCCATTAGATGATTCAAATCATAGATTAAGACGAAGTTCTTCTGAATCATCTTCATCATTGGATCCGTATGAGATAAATTTCTTTAAGAAAAATTTCAGTAATAACGCTAAACAAGTTGAACGATTTGGCTCGTTTCAAAGTTTGACACCACTAACACCAGTATCTACTTTGAAAATGCCTGTTGCAAGCGATAAGCCAATAACTGCAGCTACAATTTCAGATGTTGTATTTGGTGTCACTAGTTCTAAATCAAATATGACTGCTTTGTCTTCTTTGTTAAATTTAACGAAAAATCCAACAACCAGTCCTTCTTCTGGAACTGATATCTCTAGTATTATTAACACGAGAAAGAGGCAAAACTCTTCGCCAATTAGGACCAATCACTCAAATGATTCATCCTTATCGACCAACGGCAAAACTGTGAATACATCCAGATCTCATTCTTTGAATTTGGGACAAACAGCTTCAACATCTGAGAAACCCCATACCAATGTTAGTCGTGATAATAACGATAGGAAGCCATCAGATTTTATTTCTGCAAAAATTCCCTATCCATCCGAAATTCCTCAAACGGCATCTTCTTCTTATTCGAATAAATCCATGAATAGATTGCACACTTTGGGAATGACGGGGTCTTCCCCTTCGAATTCTTTGAATAGTTTATCACAACAATCAAAGAAGGCATTACCAGAAATATTTTCTGAAGAAATGTATGCTAAAAGCATGATGTGGACTCAAATAGATAACCCTTCAACAACTGTTGATCCTAATTCGGTAGTCTTATTAGTTAATGGCAGATGGGAGCATGTATTTCCTAAGAATGCCAAGAGAAGAGCAATTAAATGGACTTCTTTATCATCACCTGCTGCCTTGCCAATTACAACTACACATTTCCCGTTTGATTTCCACTCAAATTTTACTTTTAAATTATATGATATCATCTTAAATTCAAGTACCGCCCATGAGGATATTAATACTGGGGATTTGATGAGGGAAATGATTTCTTTGAGATTAACATTAGGCTTCCAAATATGTGTTGGAGAAAAAGTAAAGAAAGTCGAGAGAAAAAGAAAACCTGGCGGAGACGCTAATTTATTGATCAAATTTGTTCAGCATAACAAGTTCGAAGGCTCCAGGATATATATGTCGTACAACGATGAAGTACATAGGATTGCCGCTGACTTTCATGGCAGTATTAATGTTCAGATTTATAAACGGTCAAATTCTACTTTTTTGCCTGTGACAAATGGTCCTATAAGGGAGTATTATCCTAAAATAAGGACGCGTTATGACGAACAATATACGACTGCGAAAATTGATGCCTTGAATAACGAACCAAAGAAGTATAACTGGAATTACTTGGATCAGATATTAGCAGGCTATGGGGATTCAATTGATGATGAGTACCAAGTGTGCAATAAAGTGAAATTTGTCATCTTACCTGCTGAAATTCCCGAGAATTCTTATAACTTTGGTGTGCAAGATTCTGGGGGCGCTAATTCCGGCACTCAAAAGGATAGGTTAAACGGTGAAGAAATTAGATTAGAAGGTTTACGTAGATTAATAGCTACCTTATACAAAGGTAGATATAGATCACCAGAAGAAGTTAGAAGGTTAGGAAATGTAGTCAAAAAAGAGGAAATAATACCAGAGATAAATTTTTATACTGGAAATTTGTTCAAATTTTTAAACCAACAAGCCGAAAATTTGGATTTATCGACAGCAAATAACAAAGAATCATTGTTCGTTAAAGAAAATTCATTAAATTTAAACCGTGATATAAAGTTAGTTCAATTAGCATCTATTCTTCAAGGTCCTAAAGGTATTAAATTTGTTGACAGAAAATGGCATTGGAAAACTCATCCTAATTGTTTTCTTGGGTTAGAATTTGTTAGTTGGATAATCAATAATTTTGAGAGGATTGACACTAGAGAAGACGCCGCTGCCTTCGGAAATAAATTGATGCAAGAAAATCTTTTTTCTCATGTTGAGAGCAGACATACATTTCTTGATGGCCATTATTTCTACAAATTAAATCCAGAATATACAGTTGATAAGTCGGCAACAGCGTTGCAAGCTAATGAAGGGTCATCTTCGATAACTTCCAATAACAATGGCACTGAAATTGACTCAGAAAACCGCAATACTGGTTGGTTTGCTAAAAGAACGAGTGTGGATGCGAAATCACCTCTTTTATCACATAATGACTCTACAAAGTCACCTAAATCTAAGATACCAGGATCACAGGTACTATCACCACAGTCGGAGAATAGTATCGATAGTAATTCTTTAATTAAACAATCGTCTAACAATTTTCAAAAAGTCAATAGTGGGCCTTCTAACAATACAACCTCTAACAGTGCTACAGATGTCAAGAGGGTCATGTTGAGTAGGTCACTTATTTACGATGTGGACCCACAGAAAAAGTCCTACAGACCAGAATTAGTAACTGTTCATTACGACAGGGTACATAATTTGGAACACTGTTTTCATATTAGGCTTGAATGGTTGAACACTACTTCCAAATTGATTGATGATACCATCAGTAGTTGGTCTAGAGTATGCGAAAGATATGGTCTTAAATTAGTTGAAACTCCCTGGAATGAGTTGTGTACTATACCAACTAAAAATCCATTTCATTCTTTTGTTGATATTACTTTGGCGGTTAATCCATGGTATGACAGTGAGTTTTGCGAGGGAAACGGAAAAATAATTTTGTTTGAAAATAAATTTTTTTACCATATGTTTTTGTTAGAAGTGTCTGGTTTCTTGTTGGATAACAGAGCCGCTTTATTTTTTCAAGATGACAGTTTTGAAGTTCATTATTCATGGGGTAAATCTAGTTTTAAATATGTTCAGTATATCCATAAGACAGGTGCATATATTGCAGAGGTTAGAGACAGCGGTGATTTATTTTTGGCCCCAAATAATACGCATATTGCAAGGGTTAATGTGCAGAAAAATCAACAAAACAGTTCTAAAAATGAGAACTTTATATTAGACTCACAAAGGATTATGTTGGAGTTCAGAGCCACTTGTAAAGATGAAGTGAAGTTAAAGCAAATTTTTAGAGAGGCAAGGTCGAGATGGGAACTCAGAAGGGACATTGATGATGCTTTATTCAATGACGTTGGCAGTTAGGGCCAATATTTTATTTACGATATATTTTATGTTTATCATTGAGGCAAAGTTATGAATAATTGTAATTTTAATAATCTATAATGAAGGAAACAGGAAACACTAAAAGCTATGTATTTGTTATTACTTTAAAAAAATTTAAAATGTAAATTCGTAACTATTTAGCAATTCTTTGAGCAATCTTAATGGTATCTGCCAACACACCGGCAGCAGTTACTTCAGCACCAGCACCAGCACCTTGTATAATTAAAGGATCACTATATCTTGTAGTCTTGATAGAAATGACATTAGCCGATCCTTTAAGTGAAGCAAAAGGATGACTTTGATCATATTTCTCAACACCAACAGAAACAATTTTCTTATCCATATCAATCTTACCTACAAATCTTAAAACTTTCTTTTCTCTTTCCACTTCTTCTTTCAAAGCTTTCATGTCATCATCATAACTTGGCAATTTCTGCATAAATTCAGAAGTTGATTCAATAGATTCCAAAGGTTTTGGAATCAATGATTGAACTGGGAATGAAGTTGGTGATTCAACATCAAAACCAGCGAGTCTGGCCAATATAGTAACTTTTCTGGCAACATCTAAACCATTTAAATCATCTCTTGGATCAGGCTCAGTATAACCCAAGTCTTTAGCAATTGAAACAATCTCTGAAAATTTTGTATCATTTGGAACAACTGTTGAAAACTCATTAAAGATGTATGAAAGTGTACCAGAAAAAATACCTTCAATTTTTTCAATCTTATCTCCAGTTTCAATCATGTCACGTACAGTACCTATAATTGGCAATCCAGCACCTACTGTGGCTTCATGATAAACCAATCCACCATTTGGTGATGAAGAATTAGCAAAAATCTCGTTCCATGTTTCCAAATCGCTAGAGAAAGCCTTTTTATTTGGAGTTGCTATAGAAATACCATGTTTAATCAAAGTTGGATAAAACGAGGCCAAATTAGCATCAGATGTGTTATCAACTAAAACAGTTGGCAATGGAGACTTCTCCAAGAACGATAACAATTCACCATTTGATAATGAAGGTGAAGATGAAGATTTAACAATATCTGACCATGACGTCAAATCAATAGGACGGTAATCTTGAGAAATCAAAGCTTTACTTGATCTTGAAATAAGAATAACATTATAAGCAATGCTTTTAGATTGGATGTTTTTCAATTGGTTAATGAATGCCGATCCAACAACACCGGTACCTAAACTCGAGCAATTTTGGTTAGTTCCTATTAATTTTATAGCAAAACAAAAAATATTATTAAAAAAAAAAAGAATACAAAATCAATGAAACATACCAATAATAGCAACATTAATTGATTTGGACATATTTTAACAAATTAAACACTAATATTATAGCTATAACAACTTTCTGTCTATTCAAAAACTTGAGTTGGAATTAGATAATTACTATAGATTAAGTTGATTTCATTCACTAGTTGAAAAGTTTAAAAGTTGAAAAATTCATTTAAACCAAGTTGAACGAAATTTACTACACGACTTAATTATTATAAAAACTAAACGGACAAAACTTTTATTAAAATATCATCTCAGGTCATAAGTGAAAAGTGAGGAAACTCACAAAGGATCTAAATATAAAAACTGTATTAAGGTAGAAAAAAAGTGTTGTATCATATTATAGCATATTATTGCTTTTAATATAAACCTAATTCTTTATCTGTCATTTCGTATCTAACCCAGTTAGATACGCAATTTTGATCGTACAAATGAGGAAATGAAAACTTTCCTACTTCACATACAGGTCCACCTAGTTTACCTGATTTTGGTCCTGGTTCTCTTGTGTTGCATTTGTCACTATTTGGGCAGTTGTAGTATGGATAATGTTCGTATCCTATATCTCTGAACCAATGAATTTTAGATTTATCTTCAAATAATCCTAAACCTACAGAATGTACAGGTGCATCCCCCCATCTTTCATAATAAAATCCCCCTTTAGAATCCAAATATTGGAACCAATTATCATAAGGTTCTGATCTAAAGAAATCCATATTTCCTATTTCAAAATTAGACCAGAAATGACAAGTTGAATAACCACCTGTTTCAGTTGTCTTTTTTTTATTCATAAAATCTTCAGTCAACCAATTAAATGCTCCATTTGGATGTAAATATTGCGGGTTTTGACTTAAAAATTCTAATGTTGTAGGCCACAAGGTTTTTATCGATTGCTGAGCATCATACAAACTTATGGTAAAACCATATGTCTTATTATTCATTTCCATAAATTTAAATAAATCATAATCAATTTTACAAAAATAATTTGTTCCAGGTTCAAATCTCCAATACCACTTAAATTTCAGTAATCTTGGATGTTTATAAAAATTACCAGAATAGAAACGACACATGTTATGGTAACTCTCCATTTCCGAATATCCTATCTTTTCTTCTTTTAAATACAGAATTCCTTCACGTTCTTTTTCTTTATCTATTGTAGAAGGTTTTTTCCAAATTTTAGGATCAATAGCTTCAAAATAAAGTTCTCTACCTGGTAATAACAGCTTAATTCCATTAATAAATTTTTGAGAAAATTCTGCATCATTTAAAAAAGTATATGGATAATGATATTTATTATTGAACTTATCTTCAATTTGTTGAATAGTAACAATAACTTTATTTAACTCTCTATTTCTAGCTAATACCAATAATGTCGCATTTGCTCTATCATAATTAGAAGGATCCAGAGGAGGTTTCACCAAATTATCAACTTTTGGTTCATCAATTTTTTGAGTCAAATATTCATCATATTCACGCATATTCCAATTTATTATTTCATCTCTTGACATATCAGACTGTGGTAATTTCCCACTAAAAATCTTCTTCTTGATTAACCTTTCCAAAATAGAAGGCACCGAGAGCCCAGAAAGCTGCTGGTCCCCATTCTTAACACCACCCAGAACAGGTGATTTATCATTTATATATTCGGACACGTATCCCGTCAACGTTTGAACTTGTATATTATATTCTGGGAAATAACTTTTATTAATGAAAAAACCCAAACCTACAAGACAAATCAGCACCAATACCAACGTGAAAAATTTAATAAACTTTTTATTTAGTTTCAACATATCGTCTTCCTATACTTCTTGATATTCATTTGGAATGATACTTTATATATATTTACATATATATATATATATATATATATATATATATACGTCATTTAATATAGTAAAATAAAATAAAAGAAGGGTTCAGCTTCAGCTTAGCCCTACTTTGCCCATATTTATTAGTGCATTTTATTTTCTTTTAAAAATTTCGCATTTTTTAAAGGAAAAAATCAAAATCAAAATAAAAAGCAAAACGCGGTACGCAATATGCGCACAATATACACAACAATATGCGCACCACACATTTAACTTCATCTACAGCACAACTGCGGACTTATCAGCGAGCTCATCAGCGGACTTATTCACTATTATTATCTATATATACAAGTAACTAACATTCCAAAAATTCAAGTGTTGCAAGTCTTGTGGCAACCTATTATTATTTTGAGTAATTTCTTGAAGAAGATCTTCAACAACAATGGAGGGGAAATATAGTGGCTCAAAATTGTTGAACTGCTCATTGGCATTTTCAGTGATAAATTTCAAATCATGATTAAACATAATCTTTAAACAATTTTCCCTAATTTTACCTTCACTTTGATTTGTTATATTTATTCCAAAACTAAAGATCCATAACACTAGTCTAATTATTTCGTCATTTTTTTCATCGTAAATTTTGAAAAATCTTGAAGCATTTGAATTTATTGAATCAATTAAAACGTTAAAACTATGATAATAAGGTCTAAAAGTTTCTTTATTGTTCAATTTAAAATTCCATTTGTATAATTTAACAAGCTTATTATCCGATTCAACTTTCCCCAATTGACAATGACATTTAAAACATATTGGTATAGAATCTACTATAATTAATGATTCAAAATCTTTCATGTTGATCAAAAAATAATAATTTCCTATAATTACTGAATTTTTTGAAGGCTTTAAAACGCTATACCTTTTCGAATTAAATGTATGTTCATTTTTACCATTTTCACTATCTGGCTTGTGGCAATGCCAAAAATCCATCATCTCAGACCATGATTCACTGGGCATATCGTTTAACTTGTTGATTTTATCAGAAGAAATAATTGTTTCTCCACATTCGGCACAACTTAAACAAAATTGAGAATTTTTATTGCCCTGCAATAAATATTTTTTTGACCATATCTCGTTATCGTTGAAACTATGCATTAAAAAATTTATAGATCTATCGTTTCTATTTTGAAAATTATCACCTCGACCACGATTTATCGAAGAGGGCAATTTGAACGATACTGTCATTACTCTTTCCTTTTCATTTTCATTTGTGTTCAAACTTGAAAATAAATCGGTATTCACTAGCCTTGAAGGTACACCATGAGACAAATTTATTGTTTCGTTTTTAGTATTATTAAAAGTTATCAAGATACTATTAGCTGAATCTAGTTTTATCCCAGTAATCGTATAAAAACTATGAAACTGTATACAAACTGATATACTATTTATCCTAGGAAGATACTCTGCATAATATTTCAAGTCCAATGATGATACCATTGGAACAAAAATTATCAGTCTATCTTGAAGTAAAAAACCAAAGAACTTAATTATGTCATATTCTTAAAAAGATATTTCATTATTTCCTTTATTATTTTTTTTCGATCTGAATTGAAGCTAAAAAAATAAAAGAAAAACAACTTCTCCTCATCTGGAGAAGTTTTAAAAACATATTTCCAATTTGGAGAAAGATAAGTTATTTTTTATTTTCTCCGGAGAATATTCTTTTAGGTTTTTGATCCATCTGCATTTTCATACAGAAGTTTTATCGAGTCAAAAGGTACCGACGTTACCAAGAGTAGAGTGGCAAAAATAATAGTAATCATAACAATAATATTTAAATGGTTCTCATGGTTGTATAATAAGAAAAGGGGTAGGGAAAGTGATAAAGGTTTTTTTTTTTCTTTTTTCTTTCTTTTTAAAAAAAAATTGGAAAACGGAAAGCGAAAGCATAGAGTTCAGAGAATAGAATAATTATGTCTGATAGAATATACTTTGCTGATACTTTGCTTCATTGTTCAAATATAGATGAGGTTAAAGAACGATTTGTGGATCAAGATATTAGAATTGGTAATTTAGATAAATATTCAGATAAAGTGATATTGCCGTCATCGGTTTTAGAAGATTTGGTTTCGCAACAACTGAGATTATCTTTAACTTCTTTGCCACAACCGTTAATATTTAAGCTTTCGGTAAGTAAAACAAAGTTTTGTTATGTTGGGGTCAAAGAATTTTCAGCACCTTCAAATTATGTCTTGTTACCATTTTTTGTTCAAAAAAAATTAGATTTAGTTAAGGATAATAATGAATCAGTGGTGGAAGTTGAATTGGTTAATAATATACCAAAGGGTAAAGCACTTACTTTGAAACCTTTGGATATCGATTATAAAGTAACCGATTGGAAATTCTTCTTGGAGGCCAAATTGAATAATCTATATGTGTGTTTAACAAAAGGAGATATCATTTATATCTATGATGACGTTAGCGATCAAATTTGCAAGTTGTTAGTTGAAGATGTTAAACCTCTGTCTACTGTTTGTATAATAGATACAGATATTGATTTATCTGTAGTTCCCTTAGATGATTCACATGCTGAGGCGATTTTGAAAGAAAGAGAATTTGATAAAAATGAAGCTAAAATAATAAATATGAAACTTGAAGATTCTGTCTCAATAAATCAATTGGAGCTGGAAATGGATAAACCAATATATCAAATTGAAAATATTCAAAATTTGAAAAAAACAACAAAAACAATTTACGTTCAATTTGTACTTAGTGATCCTGAATTTGATTTAAATTTAATTGATTTATTCATATCAAATGATAAATTTATAGATAAGCAAACTTGGATATGGTCAACATTCAAATATTCAGATACTATTAGGACAGAAGGTGTACTACAATTAGAAATACTTTTAGATTCTCCATTCATAAATGATGAATTATCATTTTTACCATATATTTGGCAGGGCAAAACTTTTGGAGAACTTAGAATTTTATCAGAGGGAAATCACGGAATATTAAATAAAAATAACGATGATAATAGTGGACTAGGTGCAGATCAAGGCTTAACAGCAGAAGACAAATTGAACTATACAGTATGTTCAAATTGTGGTTCCAAGATATCAAAACAGTCTCAAATGTTACATGAAAATTTTTGTTTTAGAAATAACGTTAAATGTGATAAAGGCTGTAATAAAATTTTCCGTAAAACTATACCAACAGAACATTGGCATTGTGACATCTGTTTTTCAGAACACAAACAAATAGTTTTTGGAGATTCATCTTATTTATATCAGCACCATAATAATATTTACCATCAGGAATATGACTGTAAATGTGGGGGACATTTTACAAATTTATCGAATCTTGCATTTCACAAGGCAACTGAGTGTA
Source organism: Pachysolen tannophilus NRRL Y-2460 (assembly GCA_001661245.1). NCBI lineage: Eukaryota > Fungi > Ascomycota > Pichiomycetes > Alaninales > Pachysolenaceae > Pachysolen > Pachysolen tannophilus. The sequence continues at coordinate 808,614 of KV454016.1, forward strand.
AATTTAAATTGCACGAATGCAAATTTTGTCATTTAATAGTACCTAGAGGTGAACCAACACTGGAAAGTTTTATTTCCAATTTATCTAGCCATGAAAGTTCTTGTGGTTCAAAAACTGAAAATTGTCCAAAATGCGATAGACCTATAAGGAGAAGAGATTTAGAGAATCATTTAAAACTTCATGATTTGAACAGATTAGATCAGGCTACTCCACAAAAATGTTTGAATGAAAACTGCATTAGGACAAAGAAGTTAAATGAATTTGGATTATGTGAAACTTGTTTTGGCCCATCTTATTCAAGTGTATATGACCCTGATAATTCCAGACTTAAATCCCGTTTTGAGCGAAGATATGTTATTCAATTAACAAGAGGCTGTGGCAATACATGGTGTAAGAACAAAGAATGTAAATCTTCCGGTTTAATACCACCTGAGAAGTACAAGACAACTGGTGATTTAATCAATCATGTTAAAAATGATTTATTGACTAAGATTCCAAAAATTCCAGGAACTGAAATTACAAATTTAAATGATGGAGTTTATGAATTTTGTGTTGATTTTTCAATTGTGAAAAAGAAGTTCATAGCTGATTGGCTATATGAAGAAGGAGAATATAGTTTGAATTGGTGCTGTGAAGCAGTTAATCAATGTAATGATGAACAAAATGCTAGAGCTTGGTTACAAGAGAATGCTATCACTTTAGACGAAGAGGTTAAAAATTCAATTTTTTAAATCAAAAAAAAAAAATTTTCATATATGAATATATAAATCAACAATAGAATTTTATTATAATCTTAATCTTTCTTTAACAAATCCAAATTTATCTATGATAAATGTAACAAGCACCGCATAAAAAAATAAGCTAAAAACTAATAATATAAAACCGTATACAATTAACTTATCTTTCAAACTCTCTCGTTGGAAACAAGATATCGATATTGTGTCTTGAGCACTATTACTACCACCAGTACTAGTATCACTCCCACTTGATTCTGGAAGCTTGCAATATTTATTATCTATACAAAACTGTTTTGTACACATTAAACATATATTGTTACCTACATCTTCCTCAATACTATTTTGATCTAATTTCACAATTGTATAATCACTTGCAGAACATTCACATTTACAAAAAGTCTGGTAACAAAAAACACACTGAATAACTAAAAATAGCACTAATACCAACCTTACTCTATTCATCTCTATCCATCATTAATTGAGTTAACAATATATATATATATATATATATATATACTAATACTTTTATGTTCTTATCTGGTTAAAATATAAGAGAAAGAAAAAGGGTCGTGTCTTTAAAACTCAAAAGGTTTCTTTGAGTTTCAAAAAAGTTGAAATCTTTATTTTGATGGCAAATAAGAAGAAGGTAACAATAAAGTAATTGAAAAGAAGTATAATAAATCAATCTTAATTAGTGATAAGAATCATAAATTTTTCCAGTTTTTTCAAAAGAAAGAAAACAAAAAAATAAAAAAGAATGGCTGCTGCTACAACACATGAAGGTGGTATTAGACCTTTTTTTGAGCAACGAATTCAAGATTTAGAAATTGAGATTACATCTCGTACTCAAAATTTAAGAAGATTAGAAGCTCAACGTAATGGATTAAATTCTAAAGTAAGGGCGTTAAAAGATGAGTTGAAGCTTTTACAAGAGCCTGGATCATATGTAGGGGAAGTTGTTAAGGCGATGGGTAAGAAGAAAGTTTTGGTTAAAGTTCATCCTGAGGGTAAATATGTTGTTAATCTTTCACCTGATATTGATATTAAAAAGATTACCCCTAGTTTAAGGGTTTGTCTTAGAAGTGATACTTATGAATTACATAAGATTTTACCTAATAAAGTGGATCCTTTGGTATCTTTAATGATGGTTGAGAAAGTTCCTGATTCTACTTATGATATGGTTGGTGGATTAGATCAACAGATTAAAGAAATTAAAGAAGTTATTGAACTTCCTGTTAAGCATCCAGAACTTTTTGAAAGTTTAGGTATTGCTCAACCAAAAGGTGTTATATTATTTGGGCCACCTGGTACTGGTAAGACATTATTGGCAAGAGCAGTTGCACATCATACTGAATGTAAATTCATTAGAGTTTCTGGTTCTGAATTAGTTCAAAAATATATAGGTGAAGGTTCAAGAATGGTTAGAGAATTATTTATAATGGCAAGAGAACATGCTCCTTCAATTATATTTATGGATGAAATTGATTCTATTGGATCATCAAGAGTAGAAGGTTCTTCAGGTGGAGGTGATTCTGAAGTACAAAGAACAATGTTAGAATTATTAAATCAATTGGATGGTTTTGAAAGCACAAAAAATATTAAGATTATTATGGCTACAAATAGATTGGATATTTTAGATCCTGCTCTTTTAAGACCTGGAAGAATTGATAGAAAAATTGAATTCCCACCTCCAAGTGTAGAAGCACGAGCAGATATCTTAAAAATTCATTCAAGATCCATGAATTTAACAAGAGGAATTGATCTTAGGAAAATTGCTGAGAAGATGAATGGATGTTCTGGAGCAGATGTTAAAGGTGTTTGTACTGAAGCAGGAATGTATGCTTTGAGAGAAAGAAGAATACATGTTACTCAAGAAGATTTTGAATTGGCAGTTGCAAAAGTTATGTCAAAAAACGACGAAGGTGCAATTTCATTGGCAAAGTTGTTCAAATAAAAAAAAAAAACTATTTTCACTTTATATAGTTATAATTTATACTTATAGTTAAAATATATACTATATACTACATATATATATAAATATATATATATATATATATATATATATTATGGGGTCTACCCGTTCTAAGATTTACCTGTAAAACACAAACTAACGCAAAATAATACACACGACACACGACAAATACGGACACACGGACACACGGACATATACGACACAAGACAAGAGACACATAGAAACACACATAAAGGTGCGCACGACCTTTCTTCAAATTCTGTTTTCATCATTATTCTCTCTCCATTTTAGAAAGAACTCAAAATAAAAAAAAAGATTTCACTGATTTCATAAAGTAAAACCCTCGTTTCAAACTGCTTTGTACAGCGCACACGACCTCTTTTTTTTTATTAAATTTTTTTTTAAATTATTTTTTCTCTTGTTCAACGACATTTTCAATTTTTCAAAGAAAATTTTTAAAAATTTTTTCTTCGCATCACTTCACTACTTTCTTCGGAAGTTTTATTGAAAGACAAAAATTGGTTAAAAAAAAAAATTCCTTTAATAAAAAGGTATTTTGTATTTAAAAATACTTTTTTCAATTGGCGCTTAAAGAAATTATATGTAATATATATATATATTTTTACTATTATCATTAGTAGAATATAAGATATATATTTCTTGAGTTATTTGGATAGGAAGAGGTATTAATTTCAATTTATTTTGAAATTAAAAAATTTACTTCTTGTTCTTTTTGTTCTTGTTTTGATACATATATATATATATATATTAAAAAAATATATATAATAT
>KV454016.1:812677-838531 GCA_001661245.1 Pachysolen tannophilus NRRL Y-2460
AATATATAATATATATAAATTATTTAATTTTTTTATTTTTATTTTTTATTTAAATATATATATATATATATATATATATATATATTTATATTGCATTCAGATCAGATAAGAGTGGAAGTATCTAGGTTGATAGAACTATATTCAAGATGAACAATAGCAATATTCCGCCACAACCACCGTCGTCGACTGGTGGTACTCCGCAACGCGCTCCGACTGCAACTTCTAATAGCGGTAGTGGTGGTACTTATAATAGTAACCGCCATCATCATAATAATAATAATAGTAATAACGGTAACAACAGCAATAGTAATAAGACTTATAGGAAGAATTATAACAAGGACGGTGGTGCACTGTATCCTCAACAGATGCAATATTTACAAAGCGCTTATTATCAGCATCCAAATATGTACGCCTCCGGTTATCATCAGCAATATTTTTATCCCGGCTCGATTCAATTGCCTCAATATAATTTGGAACAGTATTCGAATTATTATCAGCAGCAGCAACAGCTGCTGCAACTGCAACAACAACAACTGCAGCAACAACAGCTGCATCACCACCACCATCAACAGCTGCAACAACAACAACAACAACAGCTGCAACAGCTGCAGCAACAAATTTATCAGAATCACCTGCTCAACAAGTCTTTAAGTGGCAGTAAAGTCACATTGACCAATAAGGACGGTAAGCCACTCGATATAAAGCAACAACAACAACAACAACTGCTGCTGCTGCTGCTGCTGCTGCAAAGAGGAGGAAGTATACCATCAACTCCTCAACTATCTCAGGCTCAACAGTTTCAACAAGTGAATTCATCGTCACAATCAACAACGGTGCTGTCTTCAGCAAAATCTTCTGTGGTTTCCACCCCGGTGGCTAAAGATGCACATGCTCAACTTTCAAGGCCAACTGGTCCTTCAACTCCTTTAAGACCAGATGCCACTACTCTGACTAGTTCTAAACCAATTTCTTCTCCATCAAAGATATCGGATTCAGAAAAGAAAGATGCTGCTGCATCATTCAAAGCTGCTATTGCTGCAAAGCTTGCCGCTGCAAAGAAATCTCAACATCAAAGTAAAACAGCTTCTACAACACCAGTACCTGTCTCAGCAAGTACCACAACAGTATCTGCATCGTCTTCAGACCCAGCTAAAGATCCATCACAAGAACCTGTTTCAAAAGAAGGCACTCCTGCATTTGCAACAATAGCATCTCCACCCTCATCTGCATCACCTGCACAGGAACAGGCACAGGTACTGGCACAGACTCAGGCTTCAAAACCTGTTTCTCAAGAAAAACAAGTTATTGAAGAATCTGTATCAGAGACAGCTAGAAACGATGGCTCAGAGGCAGTTGTTGCAACTTCAACTGTCGTAGACACAAAGAAAGAATCACCTGAGGTCAATGATACAAAACAAGAACCATCTACTATCTTAGGAGAAGAAGCTAAACCTATACCCGAAAAGGAAGAAACTGAAGTTAAAACTAAGGAAACAACTCAAATACCTCATGTTCCACATTTACCAAAGAAACCTGAAACACATCCAGCTCTTGAAGATCCAAAGGTAGAAAAGGTGAAAGAAGTTATATTAGAAAAACCTGAAGCTGTTAGTACTTTGGAAGCAGAAAAAGCTTCTACTGTTACTGATGCTACTGCTACTTCTGATGTTACCACAGATGCTGTATCTACTTCGGTACCACAGCCATTGAAATCAGAAACTATCTTAGAAGAACAATCTGATGATGCGGCTGCTAAGAAAATTCCAGATATCCCAGAAGTACCAAAGTTTACTATTTCAAAATTGATGGGAAAATTGAGATTTGCAAGAGTTGTAAATGCTTATGATTTTACTTATCCAGAGGGATTTTCAGGACCAGACTCTAAATTCAAGAATTCTGATAAGATTAAATATGATCCACCTTTCCTTTATCAATTTCAAAATAAATTAGAATTACCAAAAGATAAAGATTGGGATACTAAATATGGATCTAAAATTGTAATCCCAGATCAACGTTCCTCGAATAAGAATAGCAATAGTGGTAATTACCAGCAGAGAAACAATAACGCTGGTAACAACAATGCTGGAAGCTCACAACAATTTGGTAAAGGATTTGTTGGTGTCAATGGTTCCAACGGTCCAATGCAAATAAGATCAGGTTCAAATATGAGAACCGCGGACTTTAATTCGCGTAGTGGTTCAAGACAAAATTCTAAGAGAAGAGTTGGTGGTGCAAATGTTAGTGGTGCTCGCGAAAAATCTACAAGAAATAGAGATGGATCTAAGAGACACAATACCAAGTTTGGTGACAGACCTGAAGATGAGATGAGACAACATGATCAACCACCTCCTGAACCTGTCAAGCCTTTGGAAAAATCAGCTAACAGGTGGGTTCCAAGATCGAGAGTAAAAGCAGAGGCTGAAGTTAAAACAGCACCTGATGGTTCAGTAATATATAGCGAGGAAGATGTTGAGCGTAAAGTTAAATCACATTTGAACAAGTTGACATTAGAAAAATTTGATTCTATTTCAAATGAAATCTTGAACATTGCTAATCAATCTAAATGGGAAAAGGATGGAAAGACTTTAAAGCAAGTGATAGAATTGACTTTTGCTAAAGCGTGTGATGAACCACATTGGTCGAGCATGTATGCAAGATTCTGTTTTAAATTAGTTACAGATATCTCTAAAGATGTACAAGATGAGACTTACTTAGATCCTAAAAACGGAGTACCGTTATCTGGTCCTGTCTTGGTTAGAAGATATCTATTAACAAGATGTCAATTAGAATATGAAAAAGGATGGACAGACAAGTTACCTACAAACGCTGATGGTTCTTCTATAGAACCAGAAATGATGTCTGATGAGTATTATAAAGCTGCAGCTGCCAAGAGAAGAGGTTTAGGTTTGGTCAGATTTATTGGTGAATTATACAAATTAGGTTTATTGTTGGACAAAATTATTCTTCAATGTTTAAATGCTCAAGTAACTAATATAACAGATCCTTCAGAGGACACATTGGAGAACTTGGTCCAATTATTAAGAACTGTTGGTGAGTTATTAGATAATTCTCCAAATCCACATTGTGTTCAATGTATGAATCTTGTTTTTCAAAGAGTTGAAAAAATTATCAAAACTTGTAATATTCCTTCAAGAATAAAGTTCATGTTAATGGATGTTGTTGATTTGAGAAGGGGTAAATGGGTTGGTAACGATATTAACAAGGGTCCAAAGACCTTGACGGAAATTCATGAGGATGCTGAGAGGAAAAGACTTGAAGATGAAAGAGCTAACCAAGAACGTCGTCAAAATAGTCATAGAGGTGACTCAAGATCCAATTCTTCAAGAGGTGGTAGCAATAACCAATGGGGTTCAAATTCTAACAGAGTTTCTCAAAATGATATCAAGAATGTGGGTGTTGTTAGAAATTCTGACAGATCTTTAGGACCGATGAACAATTTCCAGAGATCTAGATCGACCAAGCAGGGTAGCAATAAGAGCAATAGTGGAATTAATCTTAATAGTGGTTTTACTCAAAACATACAATCAAGTAACAATAACACTAGTAGCGGCAGCAATATTGCAGCCGCTGGTAATATTTCTTCACCATCTTTGTCCCTGGTTAAGGATAATGCTGGTAGAGAGAATTCAAAGAGAGATACTCCAGCTTCTAATATGTTTGCTGCGTTGGAAGGACACGGTGGAGATGAAGAATCGAGCGATGAAGAAGTTGCTTCAAAAGAAGCTCCAATTGAAGGAAAAGAATCTATAGTGTCCACCCAAGCCACAGTGAAAGAGGAAGAAAGTGAAGGAAAAGTGAGCGCCAACGGTTTGGAAGGAACAAATTAAAGGGGTACTTTGTAAAGTGTTTAATTTGTCCTATTGATTACAAATAATTTTATTCTTCTATAGTTAGGGTTTTTTCAGGCATTTTCTAGATGAGAGAAAAAAACATTCATATTAATAGTTATTGTTAAAAGTTTCTGTTTTATTTTATCATTATTACTACTGCATGTGATCGAAAGAGAAAACCAAAAGATTTCGTTTTGTCGTTTATTTTTTATTTTTATTTTTTATTTTTTTTTTTCTGTTTATTTTTATATTTTTTTCCTCCAAATGAAAATAGTTGTTAAAATTGGATTTTTTTATATATCTTTTAATATTATTTTTATTTTGTTTTTGTGTTTTAAAAGTGTTCGACGATTATAGCCTTTTTAAAGACTAGAGAACTAATCTACTAGTTTAACAGTCATATTTTTGCACTATTTTTTTTTTTTTTATCCATTTTTTAATTAAACTATCCGGTCCTATATATTTATTTAGCAGCAAGTACCTAATGTGTTCGATAAGTTCAAGGAAATCATATTATGATTAACTCATTATAATATTTAGAGACTTAATTTAACCAAGAACAATTTTTTTTGAAAATGATCAATGAAAATAAAAATAAAGTAAAATTGAAAAAAACTCGACAAAGTAATGATATTCTCCAAAACGTAAGTTAGGAACAATACATAAGAATCTAATAAAACCAAAAAAAAAAAAAAAAAAAAAAATTAAAAAAGAAAAAAAATCTAATAGAAAGAGAAGAACTGAAAAAAAATAATCCTTAAAAAACATCCAACCAAACACTAAACACTAACAAAAAAAAAAGTTCTCAATTTTTTCATTTTTTTTTTCTTTCTTTCACGGAAACCAACTAGACAAGAATAACAAAAATGAAACGAAAACGAAAACGAAACCAAAAATAGAGGAATGAACCTCAAATAAAAAATAAAAAATAAAAAAAAAAAAAAAAAAAAAAAGCAACAAAAATAAAACCTTCAATAAGCTAGCCCCTCTTCCTTTACATTAACCACCTTAAAAGTTTTTATACTTAAATTGTTCCCTCATCATAAATACCTAAATCAAACCAGTGGTGATTTAATGCATCAATGGCCTTCAATCTTTTATTAGGATCATAAGTGAGAGTTTGTTTAATCAAATCAATGAAATAATACCAAAATCTGTACTTGTCCTTGCTTAACCTTTTGATATTATTAACTGTAAAATTTTCCTCTAGCGTTAGTTCATAATTTATTTTCATACCTATCTTGGAACTTATGAGTTCATCAAGACTTAAAATAGAATTAACTGTCTTCAACGATCTAACTGGAGTCTTTTTGTTTGGAAACAACAATTTCCCTGTTTTTGGATCAAAACACAATTCAACATTTGTTTTCTCTTTCAGAAGTTTTTCATTCTTGGAATAACACTCATTTACCAAATGTAATGGCATTGGCTTGTTTAAAAATTTTTCCATCATTGCCAAATGTTCCAAATCTTCATGAGTTCTAAACAAAGTTTCACCTGTAGCCAATTCAACCAAAATACAACCAAGTGACCACATATCACAAGGAAAAGACCAACCAATATTCAAGACAATTTCTGGAGCTCTGTAATGTCTTGTAGAAACCACTTGAGAATGATATTCATCATCAAAAATTGCCGATCCAAAATCGATTATTTGTATCAAGGGGTCCTTTAAAATCTTTGAATATGCACTGTTATTGTAAGGCTTCTTTGAGAAAGAAGAATCGTGCAATAAAATATTTTCAGGCTTCAAATCAGTATGAATCAATTTCAAATCATGTAAGAAGGCAACTGATCTAATCAATTGCTTTGCAATAGCCTGTATATGAGATCCTGGGAAAGGTATGAAATTATTATTTTCCATAAAGTCAAATAATGAGATTTGTAATAAATCCGTAACAATGCAAATATGTTTTCTATAGTCAAAACATTCACGTAAATGAATACAGTGATTTTCATTATTTGGGTCATGTTTCTTTATAGTCGACAAGACTCTTAATTCAATTTTACTGGCTTCACGATATTTTGGAACAGCACGAATAATTTTTATAGCAACTGTTTCATTATTCTTATGATCATGAGCACTAACAACTTTACCAAAAGTACCTTGACCCAACATTTTCTTAATTTCAAATCTGTTATTTGCAAACAATTCACCAGGTCTAACAACGTAATGTCCTTCTTTATCATCACAAGAAGTATCAGCTACTTCCTTTGAAGTTGATGCCCCATTACTAAAAGATGGTCTCCTCGCACTTTGACCAGAGTTTGAAAAAGTATAATTATTATCCCTAGCATCAGGATATGGAATATAATTTGTCTTAATTTCACCAATTCTTGTACCCATCAACTCACGCAAATTCGGCGGTGGCTGATAAGATACTTTTGCATGTGGTAACTGTGGCAACGACTTGGTTCGTGGTTTCTTTGAAGGTTTCATTGGAGGTGTTCGTAAGCTATACTGGCTGAAACTATGACTATTGTAGGCATTGCGATGACGAAGAGGAAATTCCTCATTAGCCCTGTTATTTCCAACAACGACATCATCATCATCATCATCATCATCACCATCGTCATCGTCATCCTCAACTTCGTCGTACTCGTTATCATTATCATTATCATTATCAATATTATGGCCATGATGACGACGCCGAGGATGGTGATGGTGATCATCGTCGTCATCATCATCGACAGTCCTTACAACATTTGAACCGTAGAGCTGACTTGGCGGTGTGGCAATAATACTTAATGGTTCATTATTACCATCAATATTCAAGCTGGTATTTTTAGTTAATTCATTGGAACTAAGATGGTGATGTTCTTCTAAAATTATAATATCTGAATCATTGTCAGAAATTAAATTATCATCATCCTCATTGTCTCCATCGTCTGTATTACTGTTGTTCCCATATTCACCTTCAAAGCTATAATGTTCGTCATCTGAATCTAAAACGATAATATCTGTGGCTTGAGGATTTGCTGCAGAAATATTTGTAGGAGATGCATCATGATAATTAGCAGAAGTAGTATAACTATTCCCATTACCACTTGAGCCAAAAACATTCTCATGACCCCATGCTGAAGAGAGCTCTCTTGGTCTCTTCCGATTAATTGGTTCAAGCATTGACATCTTTGCTGATTAAAAACAATCAATAATCGGACCGATTATTAGACCAAATAATAAATCTCTCAAAATTAAATAAATGTAACTAGCAGCAGCTGTTTTAAAAAAATAACTATGAAGCAAGCGTCTTCTTTCCTATGAACAAGTGATGTTTTGAAACCGCAATGCTTGATGCTTTTAACTTTTTTTTTGCAATCAACTTGAATTAATTTAATTTAGCAACCTCAAGCAAAAAATGATGAAACCGATCAAAGCAATATTAAAAAAAGAACAAAAAAAAAAAAAAAAAAAAAAAATAAATCAAAACTTCTGCTTATAAAGTATGATTGATACCTGATCAAAAAAATTAATAAGTCAAAAGTCAATAAATTTAATTAGAAACTAAAAAATTAAACTAATTAATAGACATTCACTGAAAGCCTATTAAACAGTAATTGGGGGAAACAAAAGCAAAACAAAACAACAACACTAACAAAAAAAAAAAAAAAAAAAAAATAAAAAAAAAAAAAAAAAGAAAAAAGGTTCAATAATTATAGACAAAAACTTGGATTGTTTTATGACTATTTCCAATGAATAGTATAAACCTTTGATAGATTTGAATAATAAGTTTGAGGTTTATTTTTTTTTTTGTTTTTTTTTGTTTTTGTTTTTGTATTTGATTATATATATATATATATATATATAAATATATGTTTTAATTAGATTCTAATTAAGTTAAATATTATATAGATTGATTTCTAGATTTTCGTTATCAGCAAAAAAAAGAAAATAATTGCAGTAGTAAAAATCAGTACGGGCATCGCAGAAGGAAAGATAGCCCAAAGAATACAAGTTTTAAAAAGCGGGTTTTCTTTTATACAAGTTGAATCCGTGAAACCTTCAGCGCTTTATAGAGACAAGATTTCTCTTTTATATAGATCAAATCATATTTTAAATGGAATAACATAGCTTAACCGCTGATATAAATTTGTTTTGTTATTAATGTTGAACTGGGGGAAACGTGCACATCTTCTACAAAGTCGCAGTAAACTTGAGCACTGGAGATCATACCTCTGCCACAGTGCCCGCAGAAAACAAAGAGAACCCAGAAACTCTTTAGTTTAGTAGTGAGAAACGTTTATTGTAGTAAATGAGCAATACATATTTTGAAACATAAGTTATATATACGATCTTGAAATACTTCAGATACTTGAGCTACTTACTTGACTTGAAATTGGTTTTTTTTTTTTTTTTTAAATCACAATTAACAGTTAACAGTTGAACAATTGTACCATACGTTGTTGATTTTAATTAATACTTTATCGGTCATAAATATGATCTAGATTTGCAGTTTGAACCAAAACGTTTTCATTAATCTTATGCACAATCAAATTGCCCAAAAAAGTAAAAAAAAAAAAAGTTAACCAAAACAGTAGTGTTATTGAACACCAAATAATAATTAATTTCGTATTATGAAATAAAAATTCCCCCCAAAACAGTAGTGCACTAATACACCGATAAAATAGCAAAAAAAAAACAAACAAAAAACTCGTATCAAATAAAAGTAGTGTCAGCGCGTAACAAAAATGTTTTTTTTTTTTTTTTAATTTTTTTTTTTTCTTTTTTTTCTTTTTCTTTTAAGAAACTCGCCACGAAATTTATCAGCCATTTTTACTCAAGTTGTTGTTTACTTTCCATTTGTAGAGTTGCGGTTAGTTATAGAGGTTAACGATCAATAGGAATCAATATGTCAGAATCGAATTCAGTGGTAGAGTTCTACCAGCAGCAGCTTACTGAAGTTGCTATGGCCATATCGGCACAGCATGGTGAAAGTGATAAACATGGGGGCCGAATAGATAATAACAATGATAGTGGTGGTAATAATAATAGTGGCGGTCGTGGAGACGGTAGTAGTAGAGGCAGCGGTAGTGGAGGTAGTGGTGGAAATGGCGAAAGTGGCGGAAGCGGTGAAAATGATGATGATGATAATGATAATAATAATAACGGTGCTAGCCATCGTCATAATGCAGATGATGATCATGATCATGATCATCATATGGTTTCTTCAGACAATAATGATGATAAAAGTGGTAAAATCTTTGCGTGTGATCACTGCGATAAAATATTCACTAGAAAACATAATTTAGAGACACATAAATTGGTACATTCAGAGTTTAAGCCATATATTTGTTCAATGTGTAAATCTTCATTTAAGAGATCTCATGATTTGAAAAGACATCAAAGAATGCACACTGGTGAAAAACCACACCCATGTGATAAATGTGGTAGAAGTTTTGCAAGGGCAGATGCACTATTAAGGCACCGTAAAAATGGATGTTCTTCAAATCAAAAATTAATCCTGCTGCATCTTGAATCAAGGAACCCAGATGAAATAAATTCAGCATCTCCATTGGCAGTGGCGGCAATGAATAGTGATGTTTTGAACAATAATGATAGAAATAGGAGAAGTTATGAAACTGTACATTGGAAGGCATCAATTAGTCAGCCAATTGATAAAGTTCAGTTGAATCAACAATTTGCAAAGACATCCTCGGCTCTTTCAAATTCTCCCGTTGGTGCTAATAGTGCCAGTGGTGTATATGATCAGAATAACCAATTTGCACAGGAAACTTACGACTCAACTGCATCAACAAATTCCACTTCAACTTCAACAGCAGCAGCAGCCGCAGCCGCAAATGTTTCATCATCAGGATTAGGGCCACACACTTCACTGCCATCCACTGCAGCACCTACAGCAGCATCAACGTCAGCATCAGCTTCAGCCTCAAATGCAAATGCAAATGCAAACTCAACAACCCATAACAATAATATTAGGAATAACACTAATACCACTGCTAACAAAAATACCAATAATAATAGCCAATTATTAAATAACCTAACAAGAATTTTTCAAACCAATATATCATCCTCTTCTCATAACCATCAGGGAAATAGACTTTCATCAAAAGAGACAAATACGTCTTTAGAAGAAAGAGTACTAAAATTAGAAGAATTACATAGAAAAGATTTACTGAGATTAAAAGAAATGGAAGGCAGGTTAAGCGGTTTAGAAATGTTGTTAGAAAACACTAATAGCTCGGCAAGAAATTAGAAAAAGTTAAAGTTAAAGTTATTTAGACTATAGATTTAGTTAACATATGTAAATTAGTGTTTTTTTTTTTTTGCTTTCTTCTCTTTTTCATTTTAACATTTTTTAGTTTACTTGGCTGATTTAAATAACTTTTATTAAAAAGTAGTGTGAATTTTTTATTCAATTTATAAGTTGATTTTTTTTTTCACCTTTTCATTTCTCTATCACTATCTCTCTAATCAACATTATTAAAACATTATTGGAGTAATAGATGTCAGGTAATCCAGGTATGTATTAATTAATAGCTTCCTTGTAACATATTTATGTGAATTAAAAGCTGACAAAATTTTTTAGGCAATAAACTATCAGCATGGAGACCAAATCCACCTGAAAGAGGCTCATTCCCTTTGGATCATTTTGGAGATTGTACTGCTGAAATGGAAAAATATTTGAACTGTCTTAAAATAGTCAAGAATGAAAATGCTCCAAATTGTAGGATATTGGCAAAAAACTATTTAAATTGTAGAATGGAAAATAATTTGATGGATAAAGTATCTTGGAAAGAGTTGGGGTTGCCCGAAGATAAAAAAATTATTGTTGAAGATAAAGTAGAAGAAACGGTTAATAAAAGTTGAAAAATTACCACAATTATACAGTATAATGTCTGTTGAGAATCATGTAAATAATTAACAGGGTAGGATCGATTTTGGTTGTTAAAGATGAAAAAAAAAAAAAAAACTTAAGGCGGGTTGTATTTATGCTTATATATATACATTAACAGTAATGATAAAACGGGAAAAGACAATCCCATATATAATCATAAGATTTCAAATCTTTAACTAAATAGAAGTAAAGTAAAAAGAGTATATATAAAAAAGAATTAAAATTAACCGTACTCTGTAGATAGTTTACAAAACAAAATATAACCAAAACCAAACACTAACCATGAAAACATCAAATAAAAAAAATTTCCATATCTCGCAATAACCACATTATTACCTACCACCTTAAATCCAATATCTGCTTGACTTCAAAAAAAAAAAAAAAACAAAAAAAAATAAAAAAATAAAAAAAAAAAAAAAAAAAGTTCAGGAGACAAATAGTTTTTGAAAAAAACAAATTACTAAAACACCTACTCAGTAGGTTTTAGGATCCAAATTTACTTAAAAGATAACATTTCACGTTTAAAAGGATACGATTAGCAGCTTTGGAAGACGAATTTAAAAATTTGTTGAAGTCAAGTTTTTGAGCACGATTATAAGTTCTAATTAGCCCTATCCGTGCTTCCTCAATTAAAACTCTACTCATATCAATACTCTTATTTCCCCATTTCTTTGAATTGCTGATATAAAATTTATGAATATGATTTAAGTTTTCTGAAGCATTTGAAAAAACTGTAGATAGCTGAGTAGATAGCTGGCCTGTCAATTTCCTTAATTTGGAAGCAGAAAAATCAAGTTGGTGATTTAAATGTTTACCAATTACTGTAAATTTCTTACTCAAGATTTCTGAAACTTGATCGTATTTTTCATCAAACTCCACTAGAAACTTAATCATCAGCTTATTAGATTTCTTTGAAAGAATAACACTTTTTTTCTTTAAATCTTTCCAATGATCTGCAAGCTTATAATCTTTAGCCTTCTTAGAAATCAAAATCTTATTGCTTTTGTAAAAATTTATACTTTTCAATTTCCCTTCTTCAAAAAATTCTAGAGAACGCCTCTTCAGTTCATTAATGTTATCTGAATTATCTTCTAACAAACATTGAACTTTACTTTTTAAAGTTTCAGAGTTTTGTTCCACAAAATCAGCAAAATCAGCCGCAATATTACCTAATAAAACAGAGCCTGTTTCTGCATATCTTGTAAAATCATTCAATTGATTAACTAATTCTTCAATGAAGATCTCTTGTTGTGACTTAAGTTCCTCTTTTAATTTATCCAAGTCCTCATTGGCTACAACGATGTTAGCATTCGAAGAAACAAGTTTACCTAGATGATTTAAATTAAATAATTTTTTAATATCCAGTAATTTCATCAAAGTTTTTCGCCTCTCAGGTATATTACTGAAAGACGATATATAACTATTGGACTTTGTACTATAACGAATTATGCCTCTATCTTTAATTTTTTTGCTATTATATTGACAAAAATTTACGATAAATTCTGAATATTCATCAGTACCTAATTCGGGATTAACGTTAATAGAAATTTTATCTTCTTTGAAATCTCTAGCTAACAATTCGTCATTCAATAAGATGTTTCTTGATAGTTCTTCAATTTCATTTTTGGAGAAATCATTGTATTTTGCAGGAATATACAAGATCAAATCTACCAGATCAATGTTTGAGATCTTGTTATCATCCAATTTTTCTTCTGAAATAGACCGCGTAACAATAGTTTTAAATTCTTCTTCAACGCAATGTAAAATAGTAATTTTCTTATCAGAATAGTACGTATCACGAATGTTGAAAAAAACAGAAGGTGGATAAGAATCAACTGAATCAATCAACCCCTTATTAGAAATTTGATTAACACCAAAACTATAAGTTAGGTAAAGTAATAATGAAGTCAAAGCAATTCCTGCAATACTCAGGCCATTATACACAACTCCATGGAATTCTTTCTTAATTAACATTTTTGTTTTAACTTCTTCAAAAGCATTTAATGAAGCATAAAAAAATTCTTTGATGGATTCCATTGTAGAATTTAAAGAATTATTAAATTGTTCCAAAAAATAATCAAGAATTTTTTCTTCATTTACAAAAGAATGTTGAGAATTATGATCGATATTAGTAATGTTATCCATTTGTTTATCATTTTCAATATCATTTTCAACATTTTTTTTTGGGAAACTTAGTTTTGGTAAAGTTAAAGATGAATCCACCAATGGAGTAACCTCCTTTTGGGATTTAAGAGTTGAAATAGAAGCCTCGTTATTTGGGGCATCAGCTGAAAGGCGCTCTCCGTCATTACCATGGTCATTTCCATGGACATCACCATGAGAAGTTCCATGTTCAATCACATTCAGATTGTTATCGTCAAATGAGTTTGAATCGTCTGTCGAATAAATAACCGACCACGAATCATCTGTTTCATCTAATTCATCACCAGCTACCAAAACTGTATTACTATTTCTATTATTCCTTCTACTATTACTATTGTTATTATTATTATTATTATTATTATTATCATTATTATTATTAGTATTGGTATTATTATTACTATTATCTTGATCACTCAGATTCAAAAGACCACCAATATTTTTTTCAGAATCACTGCTATCATCGTTATTATTGTTATCGGTAGAAGGAGTTAAGCCTCCACTTGAAGATGAAGATAAAGATTTCAAATCTGTTGGATGTTCATCATCCGATGGCCCACCATTACTGTCATCACTGATTTGATTCGAGGACATTTTTTCCAAAATAACAAACTAAATACTAACTGGGAGTTTGAAAGTTTGAGAGTTTGGGAGTTTGTTTCTTGATGAAAATAATTAATCCTTGACCAACAAAAAAAAAATAAAACCCTTCGATAGATTAAAATCAAAAATTCTATTTTGAATCCTAGAAACTGATTGTTAGTCACTTGATGATTTCAAACCAAATATGAAACTAAAAAATAAAATAAATTAAAATAAAGTAAAAAAAAAAAAAAAAAAAATAATAATAATTTATTCGACTGGATGGCTGATGATGATAATACAAATTATAGATAAGATAAGGTGAGAATATATTTATTTATACATACAATTTTTTTGAAAAGAATTTAAAAGGTTAACAATCAATTATATATAATTTATTAATTCATTCAAGATATATAATCAATTAAATTTTTGAAAAGAATAATCAATAAATTACTTTATCGTTTTGATTATATCAATTGATTTCAATTTATTAAATAATTATAGTTAATTCCACTGTTATTGGTGGCAATTTTTAAATTTTTTTTTTAAATTTTTTTGTTTTTTTCCTGTTTGAAATTTTGGTATTTATTTAAAATTTTTTGGTAAATGCTACAAATATTTATAGATTGTAAAATGATTGTAAAATAATAAAACTATTTATATAAATAAATATATATATATATATATATATTTAAATTAAAACTTATCTTCAGCGCCTCCCATCTTTTTAACTTCATGATGTAATTCAGCCAAATTATTGGATAATTCCATGAATAAATGGAATTCTTCTTTTAAAGTTCTAACTATGAGATCTAAACCACCAACATTATTTAAATCAACTAGTCCATTGATAGATATTTTATCCATATTATTCACAGTATTTTCTATTTCTTGTAAAATTGATTTATATTTTTCGATATTATTTACGAAATCTTCAATTTTAAGGATATAATATTGATTCAAGATATTTGTTGCATTTGCTGATACAGATGAATTATATCTACCTTGTTGTTGATTTCCAACTGGACTAGCACCATTACCTGAACCTAATCCATTATTACCTTTTAATAAATCTTGATTTGTCAATTGAAGATATAATTTCAATAATCTTTCAACCCAATCGTTAAAAGTTTCCAAATTTTTTGATTTGAAAGAATCTATAAATTTCAAATCACTGCTTAATGCTTGATTCACAGAATAGTATTTATTTTCAAGATATTTGATATCTCTAGGTATGCTATCAATAAGTTCTTTATGGTTTGCTTCTTCATTTTTTAAACCTTCAGCAATTTGCAATTGTAGTTTGATGTACTTATCCAATTCTTCAATCTCTTTTTGATAAGCCTCTGGTAAATCACTTACTCTGGTCAATGAAGTCAATTGAGGAATTTGTTGTTGCAATTGCTGCTGTTGTTGTTGCTGTTGTTGCTGCTGATTAACATTTCCAAAAAGTCCTCCACCGGTACTGCCAAAATTCGTACCACTGGCACTATTATTAGTATTAATGTTGTTATTGTTATTATTACCAAGACCGAAACCTTGGAAAGGGTTTTGTTGAGTGTTATTACTGTTATTATTGCTATTACTAGTGTTGCCAAGATTGAAAGCACCACCAGACGTACTGTTTCCAAACAAACCACCTCCCGTTTGAGTTTGGGTTTGGCCACCAGTGCCAGTGCCAGTACCAGCACCAGTTCCAGCTGCAGCGGGCTTCGACATACCAAACCCAAACCCAGACCCAAACCCAGATCCTAAACCGCCTAAACCACCTGAACCACCTGCGGCCCCTAAACCGCTCGTGCCAGCCATTGTATTTGTACTTGGGTTATTACCGGTCTTGAGAGAAAATCCACCTGGAGCATTACTACCGCCAAACATACTTCCAGAATTCGTATTACCACCACTACCACCACTAGCACTACCACCACCGAAACCTCCAAAACCTCCCGTGCTACCAAACAGATTCTGCCCACTTTGCGAAGAAAACGGATTAGAAGCCTTTGCCCCAAATCCTTGACCACTAACACCTAAACCGCCATTATTATTACTATTATTATTATTATTAATATTATTATTCAATCCAAAACCAGTCTGCCCAGAATTTGTATTGGTATTAGTATTCGCGTTATTGTTACTACCAAAACCAAATCCCATCCCACTAGATGCATTTTTCGAAGAAGCCAAACCTCCAAACATTACTCAAGTTCAAACCAACTAAACACAATTCACACTTCAACAAGAATAATAACCACGTCCTTCCAAATTCAAAACTTCCACACTTATTATCTTATTACAATTAATTGTTTTCCACTTGTTTTATCTTGTTTTCACTTTTCACCTTCAACCAAAAATTTTTTTTTTGTTTTTTTCAGATATCAAACATTTTTTGAGTTTTTTGTTCACGACCTGTTTTTTCTTTCATTGGCGGTTAAAAAATTATTCAACGAAAGCTAGATAATAGATATATATATATAAATATATATATATATATTAGTTTATTTAAAATTGATAAATTGTTTTCACAAAATCAATCATTAGGTGTGATTTATCTTATTGAGGTAAAAGGAGAATTTGTGTGTTGGTTGTTTTTGGTTTTTTTTTTTTTTTTTTTATTTTTTTATTGTGCTTTGGAATAAAAGAAATCAAAAGAAAAGAAAAGAAAAAAAGAGAGAAAGATGGGTATTCCCAAGTTTTTCAGATTCATTTCAGAGAGATGGCCGTTAATCAGTCAGTTGATTGATGGAACACAGATTCCTCAATTTGATAATTTATATCTTGATATGAACTCTATCTTGCATAATTGTACTCATTCGAATGATGATGTTTTGTCATCTCCATTAACAGAAGAACAAATGTTTATTGCTATATTTGCATATATAGATCATTTGTTTAATACGATAAAGCCGCAAAAGACTTTTTATATGGCTATTGATGGAGTTGCTCCAAGGGCTAAGATGAACCAGCAAAGGGCTAGAAGATTTAGAACTGCGGTTGCAGCAGAAAAGAATTTAGAAAAAGCTGAGAAAGATGGAATGGTACTTGAAAAAGAAAGTCAATTTGATTCTAATTCTATTACTCCAGGAACAGAATTTATGGCAAAATTAACTAAAAATATTAAATTTTTCATTCATCAAAAAATTTCTTCTGATTCAAATTGGCAAAATATTAATGTTATATTAAGTGGTCATGAAGTTCCAGGTGAAGGTGAACATAAAATTATGGAATATATTACTACTATGAAAGCTCAACCAGATTATAATCTGAATTTACGTCATTGTGTATATGGTTTAGATGCAGATTTAATTATTCTTGGACTTGTTACACATGATCCACATTTTGCACTATTAAGAGAAGAAGTTACATTTGGTCGTCAAGCTTCTCAAAAGACAGATGATTTATCACAACAAAAATTTTTCTTATTACATCTTTCATTGGTGAGAGAATATTTAGAATTGGAATTTAAAGAATTACAAAGTGAACTTACTTTTGAATATGATTTTGAAAAAATCTTGGATGATTTTATTTTAATTACTTATGTTATTGGTAATGATTTCTTACCAAATTTACCAGATTTGCATATAAATAAAGGTGCTTTCCCATTATTGTTAGAAACTTTTAAACAAGCATTAAGAAAATCAGATGGATATTTGAATGAAAATGGTACTATCAATTTGAAAAGATTAGGTATATGGTTAGATTTATTATCCAAATTCGAATTAGAAAATTTTGAAAGAGTTGACGTTGATCTTGAATGGTTTAATAAACAATTAGAAAATATTTCTATTGAAGGTCAAAGGAAAAGAGACAGACAGGGGAAATTATTATTAATTAAACAACAGAAAAAATTGGTTGGTTTAATCAAACCTTGGATTTTGAAAGTTTACTCTACTAAATTTTCTGTTCAAGATTATATGGAAGATGATTCTAAAATTCCAACTTTAGAATTACCAGAAGAATTAATTTCTTCATCACAAGTTAATTTGCAGTTCATAAGACAATTTGCATTAGACATTGGTATAATTATTATTCATAGTAAGACAAATGATACATACACGGCTAAATTGGACGTTGACGGTATGGATCCAAATGAAACCAATGATGAATTTGAAAGTAGAGTTGATGAGTTACGTAGAATCATTAAAAGGTATCAAGCAGCAATTATAGTTGAAGACGAAGAAGTCTTTGAAGAACAAAAAGATATTTATAATCAAAAATTCATTAAATGGAAGGATGAATATTATAAAGAGAAATTAGGTTTTAGTATTGATGATGAAGAAGAAATGAAAAAATTAACGGAAAACTATGTTGAAGGTTTACAGTGGGTTTTGTATTATTATTACAGAGGTTGTCCATCATGGTCTTGGTATTACAAATATCATTATGCTCCGAGAATTTCTGATGTTAAATTAGGATTGAACGTTTTGATAAATTTCAACAAAGGTACTCCATTTAAACCTTTCCAACAATTAATGGCCGTGCTACCAGCAAGATCTCGTACTTTGATACCTGTTTGTTACCGTTCTCTCATGACAGATGAACATTCACCAATTATAGATTTTTATCCTGACGATGTTGAAATTGATAAGAACGGTAAGACGGCAGAATGGGAAGCTGTTGTTAAATTATCATTTGTAGATGAAAAGAGATTGATTGACGCTATGGCAACATATGACCTCAAACTAACAGCAGAAGAAAGAGAGAGGAACAGTTTTGGTAAAGATTTAATTTTCCAATTCAATCCTCAAGCAGATAATGTACTTCATTCCCCTGCTCCTTCTCTTATTCAAGATTTATCTCACGATCATTGTTACGAAGAAGTTTTTACTTTGCCTTCAATGAATGGTTTAGATTTCAAATTTGGATTATGTGAAGGTGTCTTGTTGGGTAAAAATGCATTGGCAGGTTTTCCAACTTTACAAACAATTCCATTTAAATCTGAATTAGCAGCAGAAGGAATTGTTGTATTTAACCAACCTTCTAGATCAAAATCAATGATCTTGACTTTGGAAAATCCTTATCAAGGATTAACTGTTGAACAATTTGCCAGAGAAAATATTGGTGAAGTTGTTTATACCAGATGGCCATATTTAAGAGAGGCCAAGGTTGTGAATGTTTGTGATAATTTGATGAGGTATGAAAAGTTGAAAGGAAACAACAAGTCATCCAAATCGTTCATTGCTACACCTTTAGAACATTTTGAAAGAGATGATTTTGAAAAAACCTGTGCTAGTATTTACAATGCTTACCATAAGACTAAAGGTGTTGTCATAACTAATGGCGACGAGGAGAATTCTAATAGAAATAAGTCACGTTCTCCGATCGAAGGTTTAGTTTATGTAAAACCGGTTACTGGTTTGATTCGTAATAAGAAAGGTGCGTACGTCAAGACTTTTAGCGATCAAGTTGAAATTTATCCGGTTCAATTGGTGGTTGAAGATGTTGTTAATAAGGACATTAGATTCAAAGAAAGACCGCCATTACCTATCAATGAAGAATTCCCAGTTGATACAGATGTCGTATTTTTGGGATCATTTGCATATGGATGTCCAGCCAAAGTAATTGGTTATTCTTCTGATAGTACTTTATCAGTAAAGGCTTCTAAAATTTCAAAAGTGAAAGAACCAAATTTTGGTGTAGAACAAGCAAAAATTGAAAATGAAACTATAAAATATTATTCATCAAGGGAAGTTTGCAGAATTTTGAAAATTTCGCCTTTATTTTTATCGAAAATTACATCAAGCTATATGGTTGAAAATCTTGATGGTAGAAGGGTTAACATTGGTTTAGAATTAAAATTTGAAGCAAAGAAGTTGAAAGTATTAGGTTACACAAAACGTAATGAAAGAGGTTGGGAATATAGTGCATTAGCAATCGGTTTCCTTCAAGAGTATATGGCAAAATTTTCAAAATTATTTTCTTCATTAGCTGGGTTAGGTTCATCCAGCTCTATCCCTAATATTTCACAACTTTTCAGATCGAACGATCCAGAAACTTTGAGGGAAAAATTGAAGGAAGTTACAAGTTATTTGAAAGAGCGTAAATCGCAATTGATTGCAGTCTCATTAGAGTCCGAATCGTTATCTAGAATCAGTATTGCTAAGATTGAAGAAAAAATTGAAAGATATGTTCAATCACCTCCAGACTTTGAAGCTAAAGGTATTAAAGGTATTCCAAGAACTGCTGTTTTGGATCCTTCATCTTCGTTTCAACTTTTGAGTAAACAATTTTTCAAATTAGGTGATCGCGTTGTTTATGTTCAATCTTCCGGTAAAGTTCCTGTCTTCTCTAAAGGTACTGTAGTGGGTATCAGATCTTTAGGTACAAAGGTTTCTTTACAGGTTATTTTTGACTACTCAGTAATTAGCGGAAACACTTTAGAAGGAAGATTGAAAACCCACAGGGGTATGAGTGTTGATTCTAGTGTTTTGTTAAATTTAACTAATAGACAATTGGTTTATCATTCCGAGGCTTCGCTGAAGCGTGAAACAGGTAAGAATACAGGTGGAAGCACTCCGGAAGCTATTGCTAAAGCAAAGGAAAAGGCTAGATTACGCAGAGAAAAAATTCAAGCCGAAAAACAAAAGCAAGAACAAGGTAAACAAGAATTGTTATCGCTTATTAAGGGAGACAAACTGTCTTCTAAGAAGAAAGAAGAAAAAGAAAAAGAGCTCCTGCAAGAGCAACAGCAGAGAGCAAGAGAAGAAAAACTGCAAGAAGCTTCTATTCGTCATGATAACAAAGCCGTTAACAATATTTACTCATCAATTATGGGTGGTATGCTAGGTACAGCTACTGCTCCGACTCATCCACATAATTTTTATGTGCCACCAGTTGTTGATGGTCAAATTCAAGGTTTCCCTCAACCACCACTGCAGGCACCTCAAGCGTTTAATCCTCAACATGTTCCATTACAGCCACAGCCGCAGCCACAGCAACAACAACAACAATATGATGTCAATGAAAAGGCATCAAATGAGTTAAAATCATTGTTACAAAGTGGTAATAGATCGAATATTAACAGGAACAATAACGGTAGCGGCTACAAGAAACAAAACAGTCAAAATAACCAAACTAACGGAAATACTTATCGTGACAATGACCATAAGAGTTCAAGAGGAAGCTCTAACAGCAGTCAAAGAGGAGGTCACAGTGGTCATTCTCATGGCCACGCTAGGGGAGGTGCTCGAGGAGGTTTTAGAGGGGGTAAAAAAACTAACGAAAGCACTAGAGGCCAACACCCATCTTCAAAGAGCACAAACATTAAAACTGTTCCTCCTCCAGCTCCATTATCAACAGAAAAAGCTAAATGAATGAATAAACAATTATTTTGTGTAATTTTTTCCATCCGCCCTTCCTCCCTTCTACTATTTTTTTTTTCCTCTCTTTTAGTTTCTTTTATTTTCAATAGTAATTTATGTTTCTTAGTTTGAATTAGTTAGCTTTAGTTTTATTTTTGTATTTTAAAAGAGTTTTTATTATATAGTTCTTGGTTGTAATTTTTAAAAAAATATCAATTTTCCATCCATTTCAACTAGGGTATTTTCTTTTTTTTTTACTTTTTTTTTTAATTGTACACTATTTTAAAAAATACATCATCATCACCTTAAAATTAGAATTGAAATTAAAATTATATTCATAGTTAGTTGCCTCATTTTAATTAGAATATGTCATCTTCTCTAGCTGATTATTTAGCTAAAAACTATCTAGGGACGGATTCCAAGAAAAAGAGAAAGACGCATAGGGATAAAGAATCTAGAGATGAAAAGAAGTTAGCAGATACAACGATAATTACCACTGAAGATAGAGCACCAATAAATAATATTCATAATAATTTACAAGAGGAAGAATCACAAGTGATATCTGGTGTGGTTGATAATGATGGTGATGAAGATGAAGATGAAGAGGGGCCTTTAAAGATAAAGTCCAGAAAGATTGTTAAAAAAAATTTAGGATGGAAAAAAGTTAAAAGTGGTGATGATCACGATAATAAGATTATAAGACCAAAAGCTGATGTTACAACTGAAATTTCAGAAAAGGCAAAACCAAAACTAGAGTCTGGTGCACTGGCTGGCTTACATACGGGTCTGGAGGTTTCTGAGGCAATTAGATTGAAGCAAGATCAAGAGTACAATCAGTATTTGGAAACTCTTGGAGACGTTGATCATAATAATGAGGAAACAATACATAGAGATGCAAAAGGTAATATTATAGATATAAAAAAATTAAAGGAATTGAGGAAACAAGAGATTTCAGTTAAAAGAGCAAAATTATTAGAAGAACAAGAACAAATTAAATCATTAAACAAAGATTTATTAAAAGATTTAGATCAAAGACAAGAATTTGAAAAATTACAAAAATTAAAATCGATGAATGTATACAAAGACGATTTGGAATTGAACTTGAAGCAAACCTCGCAGTTACGAACAGATGACCCATTGTTAATGTATGATGAAACCAAGCTGAAAGAATTACAAAAAGGAAGATATAGATCAAGAACAGGTAGAAAATTGTATAAGCATCCGTACCCTGAAAACAGGTTCAACATTGCACCCGGTTGGAGATGGGATGGTATCGACAGATCCAATGGATTTGAGAGAAAGTGGTTTGACAAGCAGTCTGAAATAAATACCAAGAAAATACTAAACTATACAATGCAAGAAGACTACTAGAAATTGTATTATGCAAAAATTTTTATAAAATCATTAATTAATTTAAAAAGAGGTACCAATTTTTAACAAATACATACATACATACATAAATCGATAAAACTATTAAACAAACCTCATCTCAGATTAACGACTCATCTCACTTACAGGTCTTCTTCTTCTTCTTCTTCTTCTTCTTCCTCTTCATCTCCTAATATTTCTTCCACCAAAAATTTCACGCGTAAATCACTATTTCCTAATTCGGATTAAATTGAGTTTTCCAAAATTTCTTCTTGCATGATTTTGTAATATAAGTAATACTTTGTTTCCTACTATTCTTCTTCTTTTGATAGGTAATTGAGAATTTAAATTAGAAAGAAATTAATTTAGAAAATTGTTCTATTTTGTGTGTGGTCTATTAATTGCTAATCTGATAAGTTAATTTTAGAAAAGAGAAACAAGAATAGTGATACTTAATTTCAGTTCCACATTGTATTTCTTTTTTTTTTTCTTTCTTTTTTTTTTTTTTTTTTTTTTTGAGGACATTTATATATATCTCGAGTAGCGGTATTAAAGATTTTTAAGTCTTCAAATAGAGTACCATTCAAAGAAAGAAACAGAATTCGGAAAGATACTTTGAATATGGATATTCATCAGCAGATATACATAGCTACATATAGTAACGTAAGTTTACAAAAATTCAATGGAATTTACATTTTCCGTTAAAACAACGCGTCTTCGTTTATATCAATGGTAGAAAAAAAGAAGAAGAAGAAGAAAAAAATTTTTTTTTTCTTATTTAATTATATATATATATATACTAATATACTAACCTGAAATGATGTATTCTGTTGAAATAGGTTGATGTTTTCGAAAGTGTCATTAATGGTATTCCTCTTATGAGGAGGTGTTCTGATGATTGGGTGAATTCTACTCAGATTTTGAGGATTGCCGATTTTCCAAAAGCTCAAAGAACAAAGATTCTTGAAAGAGAAGTTCAAATTCATACCCATCAAAAGATTCAAGGTGGTTATGGTAGATTCCAAGGAACTTGGATTCCGTTAGAAGTTGCTAGGAAGATAGCGTTAAATTATGGAATTGATGAAAATGTTGCTCCAATTTTATATTATAACCCTGAGGATAATCAAGGTATTCCTTTAACTAGAAAGGGGAAACCAGGTAAGAATTTAGGTGCAAATAATGAAATAAATCCTTCTCCAACAAAGAAAAGAAAAGAAAATCCAAAGAAGGAGAATAAAAAATTGAACAAGAAGGATACAACTCCTCAGAAAAGAGGTGTAACAGCGGAATTACAACACCAATACCAATTACATATTCAGCAACAGCAACAGCAACAGCAACTGCAGCAGCAGCAACAACAACAACAACAACAACTGCAAGTTCACCAACTGCAAATGCATATCTCAACAAATACACAAATGATACCGCAGAACTTGTTACCTCCCCAATTTGTTGTTTCTTCTTCAATTCCAACTTTCCCACAACAACAAAATGATTTTAGAACAAATCAAATTCAAGTACAACAGCAATTTGTTATGGCTGCGCAGTTTCAACAAAAACAAGCACAACAGCAATTTCAAATACAACAACACCATCATCAAGCTCAATACCCACAGGATATGCAGTATCCTCAGATGCAGCACCTGACTCAAGCTGAAATTGTGGATTATCAACAGCATAATCAAAAATATTCACAAGGATCTCTTTCCACAACTGAAAATTGGTCCCAGGATGATAGAAGAAATTCAGATACTTCGTTGTCATCAAATGCCTCTTTACATTTAAAGGAAGATTTACACCAAAAGCAGTTACAACAACAACAACAACAGCAACAACAACAGTATAATCATTTCCCACAAGAACATTTTGCTATTGCGGAAAATATGCAAGTTGGAGATATGAGTTTTGAAGATCAACATCAAAATGGCGATGAGGAAATAGAGGAGGAAGTATCGATTTATACTACTCAATTATTAGATTTTTTCGAAAAAGACAATGCAGAAATTCCAAGCTTTTTATATAATATACCTTCCGATTTCGATGTTAATGAACAAATCGATGACGAAGGTCATACCCCATTACATTGGGCCTCTGCTTTAGCCAACTTGCCAATTATTGAATTATTGGTCAAAAATAATGCAGATCCTTTGATTCCAAACAAGAAAGGGATTAATTGTTTATCTAAGATGATTTCTTTTAATAATTCTTTTGATTTACAAAATTTTCCCAGAATCTTGGAATTATTTAAAACATGTTTAGTTGTTCCTGATTGTAATAGTAGAATTCCTTTACATTATTTAATGGAATTGGCAAAATTTGAAAAAAATTTTAAAAGTTTAAAATACTATGTAACTGAAATTTTTAAATTTGCAAAGATGAATGATGAGAATCAACCTCAAGTTGATGAAAATAAGAAATTATTGAAAATTCTTATTAATCATCAGGATATCAGTGGTGATTCTTCTTTACATATTTGTGCTAGGATTGGTAATAGAGAATTCATCAAGATGTTATTATCGAATGGTGCTGATATCAACTTGTGCAATCTTTCTGGTCAGAGTTGCAGAGACTTGATATCTATTGAGATTTTGGAAGAATTTCAAAGAGACATAATGTTGAAGAATAGAGGACCTGGATCATTAAGTAAAAGAGGAAGAAAAAAGAAAAATTCTCCTAAATCGCTATCTATTGATAGCAACAGTAATGAAGAGGATTTGGAATTGGAATTGGAAAAGAACAAAATGAGGGTGGAAAATAAGGTCTTTGTAGGGAACACAGATGAAGAAAATAAGGAAAACATTTTTTTCAATAGAGGAGGGGAACATGTTTCAGTTAACAATGCTAATGTTGAAGCTAATGCTGAAGCTAATAATGGGAATAGTGATAACAAGGTTAGCATTAACGGTAGCGTGGGCATTAATACAACAAACAAGAAAACGTCGTCATCATCGTCGTCATCGAGACGGAAAACTCGTATTACGATGAAATCTTTATCTAGCATACGCTACGGGTTTCCTGACTTGTTTACATCGTTAGAGGAAAAAATTGATGATGAAATCAAACAGGTTGATGATGAGTATCAATATAATTTGAGTGTTTATGAGGATTTGAAAAATGAAACTCATGATTTGATGTTTCAAAATAGTAAAATTATTCATAAAGTGTTATCACCTGAAGAAATAATTATAGAATCACCAAACTCTTCATCACATTCTGTGCAATCTAAAAATTTAGCTGTTGTTTCAGAAAAGTTAAATCAAATGGATGAAAAAGTTGAACTTAAAGCTCAGTATTTGCATAAAATTTGGGAAAGATCTCAATCTTTACAATTAGCTAAATTGGCCCATAAAGAAGAAGAAGCAATTTGCGATGAAGAAAGAGAACAAGGAGCGGATGAAGATGAATCCAAACTTACCGTTGGAAACGTGAAGCTGGCTATAGAGTTGACTTTATTACAATTAAGAAGAAAGAAATTGGTTGATGATATCATTCGCAGATTGAGCCATAACGCCAATTTTAATAATGAAAGTGATGTTTCCAAGCATAATAAAAACATCGAGAAGTATAAGAGGTTGATAAGTCTTGCATGTGGAATTGATGACATTAATGAGGAACTATTAGACGGCATACAGAATGCTTTATTTAAGACTTAGTTTACATATATATTAAAAAAAAAAAAAAAAAAAAGTAACATACACACACATATATATATATATATATATATATATATATTAT
>KV454016.1:838876-862972 GCA_001661245.1 Pachysolen tannophilus NRRL Y-2460
TTTTTTTTTTTTTTTTTCTTATTATTTTTCTTTTTCGCTTCATTTTTACATAAACAATTAACTATCATTGAATTTTAATCTCATCTTTTAGTATTTATATATATATATATATATATAAATATATATGATTATATTTGTAACTTATATTTGGTATATGTCGTCTTATGACCATACTTGGGGGCGACACAGAAAGAAAAAGCGACACAATCCCAAAAAGCGCCCTACCAAAATAGGATTTCTTGCTTCCAAATTATAGTGAGATGTCACAAAGTTCGAAAAAGAAAAAGCCAAAAACTCGTACAAATCATACCTACACTCATCACCAACAAAAACTGGAATTCAGTACACACAACTTCCAGATTGGGCAATCTCTCCAAAAACCGGAAACATTTAAAGTTTAAAGATGAGGAGATGCGGGACAATATCTTTTCCGGGGTAACAAAAAAAAACAGAATATAGATCGTCATTCTCCCAAAGAACAAATAAGTTTCCTGTATTCTTATTGGCTGTTTTTCGCTGTTTGGTATCACTTGTAAAACAATTTTGTATATGAACAGAACAATTGGTAGAAGAAAAAAAAAAAGAAAATTAAAATTCACTTTTTATATGTTAAACGGTGCACTTTGTATTAGATCTCAAAAATTTGTATTCTACTTTTTATTACCATTTTCCTCTATAAAAAAAAAATTTTTTTTTTTTTTTTTTTTTTTTTTTTGAGGAAGGAAAATTTTTTTTATTTATTCTTTTTTTACTTCTATTTTTTATTTAATTTGTATTTTCTTTATTTTATTTGAACCATTTTACTTGTTAAAAATATTTTATTTTAATAGCGTTTAAGTTAACTTTCCATCTATGGTCAGCGCTTGGCTAATAATTACATATGAATATATTGAAATTATATTTTCTGTTGTTTATTTATTTTAATATTTAAATATTTAAATTATTTATTCCTTCTTTTATTATTCTTCTATTTATTATAATAGACAAGCAAATGTTTTTGAAATTTAAGGGGGTTTTTTAAACAAGATATTTATTTATTTATTTTTATTCTTATTTATATGGTGGGCCATGACAGATCAATTTACCAAGAATAATAATAGTGATGGTTCCAGTTTAACTCAAAATCGTCCTTCATTAACTTCATTAACTTTAAACAGAAATTTTTTAAAAAATAAAAGTATACAATCAAATATTAAAAATGTTAATTCAAATATTTTAACTCAGATTTATTTTGAGAATTCTACAATTGATGCAAGACTGGAAGAAAGATTGTTGAATTTTAAAAATTTTCAAAAATTATTTGCCAATAATGACGGTAGTATTGGT
Organism: Pachysolen tannophilus NRRL Y-2460; assembly: GCA_001661245.1. NCBI lineage: Eukaryota > Fungi > Ascomycota > Pichiomycetes > Alaninales > Pachysolenaceae > Pachysolen > Pachysolen tannophilus. The sequence goes on from KV454016.1 coordinate 840,203, forward strand.
TTGTTGTATTTAATAGCTGATAGGGATAGAAAAGGGTTTTTAAATTTAGAAGATTGGTTGGTTTTCACAAAATCATTTTTAGACTATAATAATAATAATACGCTGAATAAATTGGTATCAGAATTGGAAAATGATAACAAATTGATGTTCAAATTATTTAAAATCTTGGAAAATGATTATTATAAACCAAAAGTTTCAAATGAAAATTATATTGATCGTCAAAGGTTTATTGAAATATTGAAAAAAATTAATTTAGGTTCTATTAATGATACTAAGCAAGTTCCAGAAGATGAAAAAGATGAAAAAATTGAAATTGTTTCTGGAATTGAAAAATTTCTTGAAGAAAATAAAGAATATTTAATAAATGACAAGATCGATTTTAAATTATTTCAAAAATTGTTTCAAAATTTACCAATTATAAAATTTAATATAGAATTTGATAAAAAAATTGATTCGAATCAAAATAACAAGATAATTTCTTTAGAGTTTTTCAAAAAATCAATCGTTAATGTTTTTGATAATAAATTACCAATTCAACTTTTAAATAATATTGATCAACTTGTTGGTTCAAATAAGACTTTAAATTATAATGAAGCAGTGATAATTATCAATTTTTTGAAAAATTTACCAAAATTTAATTATTTATTAATGAGTAATGTCTTTTCACAAAATCAAACTACAAAATCTGATTCTATTTCTTTAGATGATTTCTTAAATTATATTAATAAAAATTCTACTGAAAAGGCCCAATTGAAAGAGGTTGAACTTTATTTCTATTGGAATTGGTTGATTTTGAAAAAAAATGGCGTTACTGAAGCAAATAAAAAATCAGTTAATAAATCCAATATTATATCTTTATTGAGTAATACTACTGATACAAATGTTGAGACGGATAAAGCGGTAAAAACATCTAATAGAAATAACTTATATCCAATTTTCCATTCGTTATATTCATTTGTTCTTGGTTCTGCTGCAGGTGCATTTGGTGCAACAATAGTTTATCCAATAGATCTAGTTAAGACAAGAATGCAAGCTCAAAGACACTTTAACAAAGTATATAATGGATATTTGGACTGTTTCTATAAAGTTCTCAAAGGAGAAGGTTTTAGAGGAATGTATTCTGGTATTGTTCCACAATGGGTTGGTGTACTGCCTGAGAAAGCTATTAAATTAACTGTTAATGATATTGTAAGAAAATTAGGCACTGATAAAAATAGTGGTACTATTCCTTTGTATTGGGAGATTTTAGCTGGTTGTTCTGCTGGGGCAACTCAAGTCATCTTCACCAACCCTTTAGAAATTACTAAGATTAGGTTACAAGTCCAAGGTGAAGCTTTACAAAAATTGAAAACGTCTTCAGATGCTGTTACTGCAACAACTGCAACAACTGCTATTCGAAAATTGACCGCATGGAATATTGTTAAGAGTTTAGGTTTTAAAGGTTTGTATAAAGGAAGTTTTGCTTGCATTTTAAGGGATGTTCCTTTTAGTGCCATCTATTTCCCCACGTATGCTAATCTAAAGAAATATTTATTTGGATTTAATCCAAACGAACCAAGAAAGATTCAAAATTGGCAACTTTTAGTTAGTGGCGCATTGGCTGGAATGCCAGCAGCTTTCTTGACAACACCGAGTGATGTTATCAAAACCAGATTACAAGTGGAAACTAAAAAGGGAGAAACCAAGTATTTAAATGTTAGACATGCTTTCAAGACAATTTTGAAAGAAGAAGGGTTCAAAGCATTTTTCAGGGGTGGTATTGCAAGAGTATGCAGATCATCACCACAATTTGGTTTTACATTAGCTTCCTATGAAATTTTTCAAAAATATCTTCCATTTGACCTGATTTATGATGTCAGTAAAAATCTTAATACCGATCGTTCAAACAACATTACATGTTTAACACCTGAAAAGGTAGAAAATTTTTCCGTCCAATCTCCAAATAAATATAATGTTGCAAATGTATTAAATTATTATTACTATTTTGGTGACTCGAATGCTATTAATAATACACAACTGTTGCAATTTATTTCAAAAAATAGAATCCAGAATAAGCATAATACCGAAGCATTTTTAAATGAAAAGTTAAGGTTAAACAGTCAAAAATTTTTAAATCATTGTTTTGAGTTTAGTGGTAATTTTAGAAAATTCAATTATTTTGATTACATGAAAAATGTTAGAACTGATACCATTTAACTTAATAGACTTATCATTTACTTTATTTTTTTCAATGTTTTTATTTTTATTTTTATCTTTTTGTTTATTCTGCCATTCATCCTACTATTATATTAATGAGTTTAGTATTTATTATTTTCATTTATTTAGATTTTACATTTTCGTTTTTTGCTTTTCTTTTTGTTTACCATTTTTTCTCTTTTTGTTTCGATGCCCCGTTATGATTAAAACATGTTACTTCATTTGAATTTATCTTCGATTTAATTTATTATATTAATTTATCATTGATTTATCGTAATTATTTATTATTATATGTGATTTCTAATACTTAAACCTTGATATTTTTCATTTTTTCCCTTTGCTCTTTTACGAATTGTTCTTGTAAAGCTTCTAGCTCTAAAAATAATTTCTCATCTATTGTGAAACAACCATTTTTAACTATATCATTAAAAGTAGAATCTTTGAATATAAATCTTCCAATTTGTTCAATCTTATTGTCAATTAAACTAGTGTTCAAAACAGCATCCCTTAACCTGTCTAACATTTTTGCCTTTTTCAACATAGCAGATTTTTTCTTATATTCTTTAATTTCAGGGGTTGATGGGAAATCAGACCTGTGGAAGCCAGGTGGAGATACTGGTCTATCCCATATATTGGTCCTCGAAATGCCATGTTTAGTATAATAACCAATTCTCGGGTCGTTATTATTTGGCCTGAATCTGCTCATTAAATTATCATCATTTTTTTTCTTTTTTTCATTATTATCCCATCTAATACCTCCTGAAGTTTCAGGCATAGGTCCAATCGCTTCGGAAAATTTTAGGCATTGTGGACATTTACAATGTTGATCCTTCTTATTATGATTGAAATGTTTGAAGAATTCCGTTTGTCTGTTTTTCCCTCTTACAGTTCCTGTATATGCAATATCCAATCCATTATTCACGAACGGATTTGGCTGAAAATCCTCTAATATCCATTCTCTGGTTTTAAGAAAGTTCCATGATAAATCAACAGTTTCTGACATGTGGTTATTGTTGTTTTTTCGGCGCTTTGACGGCGTTATATAATGATTGTCAGGCGTTAATAAAAGATCACTCTGTTTTGTCAATTTTTTAATCTTTTGATCATGGGTCTTTGAAGTCGCGTTAATATCTTTGTTTTTCAGTAGCAAAACATTTGTGTCTTTCTTGAGGTTATCAGTCAGCGGTGTGGGTAGACAATTAGTGATTTCGCTGAAATCGTCTTGCGAATCATCGATAAATGAATCTTGGAGGGGGGTTCCCTTCCGTTCATCTTCAGTGTTCTCTTCAATTCTTGGCTTTTCGGTATGATTTTTTTTGGTTTTCATTGGACTAGACAATAATTCAATTTCTTGAGATTCTTCTACATCACGGAAATCGTACGAGTCATCAGTTTTGACTGAGTACTCTCTATTTTCAGTGTCACTTTCTCTTACATGATCCAATTTTGCATCCATTTCCATATCAATACTGGCTGGGAAAATCGGTAATGAAGAATTGCTTTCATCAGAAGTTTGAAAATTGAAGCTATCTCTACGATTAAACGGAACTTTAAATTCACTATTCTCAGCTCTAGATTTTCTCTCTGTATTGAAAATAGTTTTTTGATGTACATGCTTGTTATTCTGTTCTTCTTGAGATTCAACATCTGATGAATATTGAGTTGGAGACATAAAATAGTTGTTCTCTTGTGTGCTTGAGTTCTTGTTCATAAAGTCCAAGTCTATATTTTCTTTATTTTCCTCGATATTTTCTACTTGACCCTCATGATTCTTTAAAAAGTCTAAACTTCCCAAATCCAGAGATGTGTTATTATTCTGTTTATTTTCTGTGTTAGATGAGGCTTGCGAATTTCCTCTTTCCTTTGAATTTATAAGGTCAAAAATGTTGTGTTGTGTAGTAGAATTTGAATTTGAATTTTTTGAGCTTTTATTATTGGTTAGATTCAGTATCTGGGCCTTTAAGCTGGAAATAAGCTTTCCATTATTATCATTATCATTCTTGTGACTCTTGACTTCTTGTAGATATTTTTCATTTAACAGATTAAAAGAAGCCGCGTATGAAGATATTTTACTGCCATTAGCGGACTGCCTCAATTTTATTTCCAATTTTTCATTAGTCTTCTCTAATCTCTTAATCTTTTCAAGGATAGCCTTATGACTTTCAAGCACTATAAAAAATTTCGTTATGTTAGCTCGACTAAACTTCATTGACTTTAAATTCTAATCTTGGAAAATAACTTACAATCTTGGTATTTTTTGTCCTTTTCTTTGAAATATTTTTCCAGATCCAGGGCCCACAATAAAAACCCATTCAAAGGTGAGTCACTATTCTCCTTATTCATAACTCATCGGCCTCATCTAGCTAATCACAGGACAACAAAAAGCTTTTATATTTGATGATTAAATGAATAACCTTATAAACATCATTCCCTCTTTTCTGTAAACAAATAACACGTCCGAAATGTAGTATTTCCTAAAACAAAGTATTTGCGTCTGATGCACTACAATAAATTTCTTAACTATTTCAATTTCAAACTACGACTATAAGACTAACTAAATAATAGTTAAATCAATTGAGTTCAATTGGCAAATATAAATATCGGAATAAATAAGAAGTAAAAGAAATTATTAAATAAATTAGTAAATAAATATAGTAGTCAAACAATGGTTCTTTTTTTTTTTTTAATTTTCGTCTTCGTCTTCTCTTTTTGCCTTCCTTCGAATTTGGTCATTTCTCATTCTGTCTTTTCTCTGTTATTATACATATTATCACATATCTCCACGTTGTAGCCCAGACTTCTTTTACCGCAGTGGTAAATTAATCTGGCGTTTTCACCTGCAATTTCTGAAGGAGCTCTACTTAATGTTTTATATAACAATTTGCATAACCCAAGCATGTTTCCCTTATTTGCAACTTTATCGATATTAAATGCGTACTCAATCAAGGTTTGATAATATTCTGATCCTGTTACATTAGAGTCAAATATATGAATTTTTCGCTTTGTCAATCTGAACAAATTACTTCTAATTCTTCTTAGATAGGAAAATCCTTCTTCTCTTTCTTTTAAATTGTCCAAGTCTACGTCTTTCCCTTCTGGACAATAATTGGATTCGGGACCTTCTGCAATGAAGTTATAATCCCATATATATAACATTGCAACGCCAATAGAGTAAGATCGATTGAAAACATCTTTCACGGGATCATATAAGCGATTTGCATCAGTCACAGAATCGTGAGGTGATAAAAACATTTCCCATAAGAGTAAAAAACAATTGATCAAACAAATTTTTGAATCCAAAGTTTTTAAACAAAATCTTTTAAATCTGTCCAATATCTCTAATCTATCGCTATGATGCGGTTTAACATTCATCCACCATGGTGCCCCTGCTATGATAAAAAGATCATAATGTTGAATCCTCAGGTATACATGCGTTGTATGAAATGAAGTCAATTTACAGCTGGAGTCAGTGTCAACAAATTCAGGTATTAATCCATTGGAATTGGCATTTCTATAAGCATTGCTAACTAAAGAATTTGAACATCCTGCACCAATATCATTCTTCCAATACAGTAAAGCTTTTGTAATAATTTCTTTCCAATTTTTGTTGTTTTTGTTGTTTAATTTTGCTCTTTCATCTTCTAGGCCAAATGATAATTGTAAATCTCGTTGTTGCATTTGGAATAATACGGCAACGAGTCCAGCAAAAAGTATTTTCTTGTTGAAGTATGTCAACTTAGAAAAATATTCACTCATGTCTTCCTTAATTGCACTTTTCTTGCTATTATAATTTAGCAATTTTTTCAAACTAGTCAAGAAAACTGGTTGAAGCGGTATAATTTTTTCACTTCCAGAAAGCTTCATATTATCCCACAACTCGTCATTACATGGTAATTGGGATTGAATCTGATGAGCAAAAATAGAGACCAAATGGCCATAATGAATCAGATCAATGGTATCCAAATAAAATACAGTGAAAGTAATCCTTTTCATTGATTCCACCTCCACCCATCTTTCATAAATTTCCTTATTTGATAATCTATTGCCATCATTGTTATGGTTTAATTTGATTGGATTACCTCCCAAGGTTGGAGATCTTCTCAATAATTGAATTACGGTACCATGATGCAAATGAGCTCTCTCATGTAATTTTCTAGTAGAGCAAGATTTTTCATAATATTCTAACATTATCAAACTTTGGAACACCCAAAGTTTAGCAGGCAGTACAAACTCTGGATCTAAAAAAATTAACCACCTTAAAGGCACTGCAATCAAATCGCCAATTACTTTATAAGTAGATTCTGTAGATTCCAGATCTGCAGAAAAGGCGGAATTATATGAAAAATTAGTTCCCAACATTATCATTGAAAGTAATAAAATATGAGGTGCCTTCAATGTATTAAAAGAAGGTTTATGCATAAAGGGAAATTGAGGATGGAAACATTTCCAATAATTAATTAAAAATTTTGAAACATTTTCTAAATTAAAACTTTCCACTGTGGCCAATGAAGGAATAAGTTCAACCAACTTGGTAATTGTAACTTGATCAATTTGATATAATCTTTGATCTTCAAACTGTATGTTTGAATTATTTGAAGTATTTGAAATATTGAATTTGTTATTGGCAGCCATACTATTCCTATCATTAATAACAGTTGTATTGGTATTGGTATTGTTACTATAAGGTGAAAATAATGTTTGATCGTTGAACATGTTCAACAATTGCGAATTAGGTGATAAATCGTTAAAATCATCAAAACCAGGATATTCAAAATTTAAAAATAACAGATCGAGATTATATGCATTGTTGCTTGTAGAAGTGAACATATCGAAATTATTTGAATTTAATAGATCTGAATTTACCGAATCGTTATTGTCTTCGTTCAACATCCAATTCAAAAAATTCGAACTATGTTGTTGCCTAGAGGTTCGTTGATGGTTTGAATAAGGAGAAGCTTGCCCTGGGGAAACTTCCGAAATTGTTGATGTTGTAGTTGGTATTCGGGCCAGTGAGCTTGTTTCTGAAGGAGATGAAGATGACGATGTAAAAAGTGAAATGCTCGTACTGTTTTTACTTTTAATATTTGAAATTAAACTTTTATTACTCGCATTTTCTGTAACGGTATCGTTTTGGTCTTGTATAATTTGTGTTTCCTCCAGTTGTTGGTCATCATTATTCAAAAAGAAAAAAGACGATAATTTTTTCTTATAGTTTCTTTCATTCCCCAACTTTCTAATATTTTTAAAATCATTATTTGTAATTTTTGATGATCTCAACTCATGCCTTTTCAAATGGCGCTTTAATAAATCATTTCTAACAAATGTCTTAAAACAATTATTGTACGTGCATTTATAAATGACTTTCGGGTTATGATTTAGTCTATGTCGATTTAAATGCTCACTTCTTGAAAACACCTTAGAGCAATTAGGCTCATTGCATCTATATTTCTTTCTATTATCGTTATCTCCTTCTAATTCTTGTTTCATACTTTCATCAGTATCAGTCCCAACCATTTTTTATTTTTTTTTTTTTTTTTTTTCTTTTTTTCAATTTTTTTGAAATTTTTTTTTATGTCCTAATTGCCTCAACAATTTCAGAACATCCTCCCAACTTCTGATGATCAATAACCTCTTCAATGACTTTTATCTCAGATAATAAGTTCCAATTATATTTAATGACAATTATTGTTTAGTTTTTACTCCAAATTTGGCAAGTTAAGTCAAATAAATTGATGACACTTTTTAGGGGCGGTCTAATGTACACAGTATTAATTGAAACCCATAGATAAGAAGAAAGATCAGAAACTAGATATAGAAAACTAGATATTTTATCAAAACGCCAGTGATATGTGTATATTATAACTATTGAAAATGCAGCAGAAAAACAAGGGAAAGTGGTAAAAAGGTAAAAGGTTAAAAAAAAAGAAAAAAGAAAAAGAAAAATTCATACTAATAAAACAGCATTAACGCACCCATCTCTATCCGGTTCATTTGTAATTTGAGCATATTTACCCCATACAACCTTACCACCAGCAGTAACTAACCCCAATTCAGAAACATTTACTTCTATTATAGTTCCTTTTGTTAAGACTCCCATCTGGGTGTACATTGGAGATTGTGGATTTTTCTTAACTGCTAATATTGGTAAGAAAACAGTAACTTTCAATTCTGGATGTGTTACATTTGCCTTTTTCTGCCTTAAAGCTGCAGGTCTAATAATTCTTTCCATCTTTACTGGTCTTCTTGTAAATCCTTCTCCAACAAAAGTATGTTTTGTAATCATTCTTTTCCAAGATTTTGATTTTGATTTACCAGTCTTGATAACTTTAAACATTTCTTCTTCACTAATACCTCTTACTTTTGGTAACGGAACAGAAAACTTATCCGCCTTCTCCATTCTCTTTTGCTTAATCGACGAAGAAATCGCCTTTGCAGTATTGTTGGTCTGTCTATCCAATAAATAAGTTGGTAATGCTTCTCCATCATCTTCTCTTGGTTTCGAAGGTCCATTCAATTTACTCTCTTCATGAGCCTTAATCTTCTTCTTCATTGCAACCTTCTCAGCATAACGCTTCTTGGCAAACTGCTTACCTCTCCAACCAGTTAAATTCTGAGCATCTTTAGCAATTCTATGACCTTCTCTAGCCTCCTTCTTACGTTTTCTTTCTTCATGGTCTAATCGTTTACCATGTTGTTTAATATGTTGCTCAATATATTCGTTTTGAGGCTAAATCAATATACAAAAAAAAAAATGGTTAGTAACTCAAACAATTCTTTAAAAACAACAACAACAACAACAAAAATCATATAAACTTACCATCTTGATTAATTTATCTATCAAATATATTTTAATTATATATGATAAAATAGATAAAATATATGAAAAATTTTTCAGCTAGTTAATAAAAAGAAACAAAAAGAGGAAAAAAATTTTTTTTATTTAATACCTAAAAAAGGTAGTAGTGCGCTCGAAACTCAAAAAATTCATTAGTACCGTTTAAAATTAAAGAAAGGTATTAAACAAGATAAAGACAGATGAAGAATATATATGTTTTATTGTACTGTTGTTAGAGGTTATTAGAGGTTGTGGAAGTGAGTTGGAGAAAGTAGGAAGATCTGGGTTTTTTTATTGTTGTTTTATTGTTTTTTTTTTTTTTTTTTTTTTGGTAAGTATATATCTTAACGGTTAACATTTTAAACTCATCTTCTCGGTTCGATTACATAATAATACCTGTGTGAGGCAGAAAAATTTTTCAGTACAATATAATATATATATATAAATATATTTATATTTATTTAATTATATGGTCAATATAACAAAGCAAAGATTTGTTCATATTGATAGATAGATCAAGAGTTGATATGGTTGAGACACAGTCAGAGCAGAGCTTGGATAGTATTTTGTCTGTGATTGGACAGTCTTTGGACTCGTTTAAACAGGCGGTGGACAAATTGAATTCAGTTCATGATAATTCTTTAGATGAAGAACAAGATTTCCCAAATTTAATTAAAGAGTTATTACTGAAAACGTCATTGAAATTTCCTGAAGGTGTTTCTCTCTTGTCTTTGAAGAATTCATCATTATTATCTTATGTAAATAATTTACTTTTAATTGTACTTTTAAATTTACAAAGGATGAAAACAAATGAACTTGAAAATAAGTTGAGAATTAATGCTATTGAAAATACTATAGTACAAAGAGTCACCATTGAAAGAGGTGTTAAAAGCTTGGAAAATAGGTTGAGTTACCAGGTAGATAAGTTGGTTGGTGCTTATTTGAGAATGGAAAACGAAGAACGCTCATCAGTATCGAAACTTGATGGGAATGTTAATAATAAAAATGGTAAAATAAAAGATAAAGGTGATTCAGATGAAGAAAGTGAAGCTGAGGATGATGAGGATGAAGATGCTTTGGCTTATAGACCAGATGCATCTTCATTTGCCACAAAGGCATCACTGGCAGTGAAATCACTGTCAACTTCTGAACAACAAAAGAATGCTACAAGTACACAAGAAAAATATAGACCACCAAAAATTGCAGCTATGGCTCCTCCTTCTGTTACTCATGATGGTGAAAAGGGATCAAAACCAACCTCAAGGTTTGGAAAATTACAGTCTATGGAAGAATATCTCAAGAGTTCTTCAGATGCTCCATTGGTAGAGGACAGTATAGGTGCCACAATTGTTGCAAATGGTAGAGGAGGTGTCAAGACATCAAAAGATAAACAAAAAGAAGAAGAAATCAAAAGATATGAAGAGGAAAATTTTACAAGATTACCAACAGTATTAAGCAAACATGAGAAAAAATTGAAACGGAAACAACAAATGGATAGTTTTGGAGGAGAAGATTTTGGTATTTTTAATAATTCAGGTAAAGATATAGATTCAAGCTCTTCTAGAAAAAAGAAACCAATGAGTTCTTGGGATAGAGCCAAGAAGCGTCGTCTTTAGTTAGCTAGTACTAGCTATAGTTAATTAAATATACATACAATATATATTATTATTCTATCAGTTATATCTGTTAAACCATCCTTTCCGAGGGGTCGGCATTAGCCCCGGTTTTGTTTTTCGTTTTTTAATCTCGGGAAAACTAACCGGGTGAAAAAAATAACAAAAAAAAATACGCAGATAACAGGAGCTTGCAGGATATGCAAGTTGAAGTGGTGAAAAACAAAAATTTCCTTTTTAGGAAACCAGACTCAATTTTTCGGGGCTTGCAGGAAATAAATATGATGCACTAAAAGTCTGGAATCTCAAAAATCAAACAGTTAGTTAAAGCCTTGAAGTATATAGCAATTTTATTCATATTTTCTATTTTTTTATTTTCCTACTACACAAGAAGAGGGTGAATTCAATTTATATATAGTCTTTTTATTTGTCTTTTTTTTACTTTTTTTTTTTTTTTTTTTTTTTCATTTCTACATTCATCTTTTACTAAGTAAAATTTTCATTACTTTCTATTACTTCGATAAGTTGTAGTTCATAATCGAAAAAAAGAGTATATGTATATAATCGCACAATGATAAAAACAAATAATAAATGAAATTAATTAAGTTGAAAGTAAAAATGAAGTTTGACAAATACAATAATATACTATTATGAAAAATGATGACATAACCAGGCAGCGACATATGAATGAAGAATTGAAAAAAATTAATGGTGAAGTTTTTTGTAAAATCCATAAACTTATTGAAATCGATACACCGAATTCTCACCAAATCAATAATACGATACAAGCTGTTGTAGAATGATATTTAATGATACTAAATTTGTGCTTTTGTTTATTTTTAATCTTCCAGTTTTCCTTATTTCAATTTATATTATAACTCTAATTCTTTTCGCATTCAAATATTTTCTTTTGTTTTGTCTTCCGCCCATCTTTTACTATCAAGAAATATATGATGATATTCAATATTCAATCAAACCAGAATATAGAAAATACATAAATAAAGAACATAACCTCGCACCTGAAAAAATGAAAATTTAAAACCGAAACAAAAATAAGAACTTGGAACCACTGTTTTTGGATTTTTATATTTTAGGATATATTTTCTTTCCTAATTTTTTTGAAGTTTTCACATATTTAGCCTAACTTTTGAAAACGCTTTCTTTTTAAGTTTTTTTTTTTTTTTTTCTTTTTTTTTTTTTTTTTTCTAGTAACTAGATGATACTGCAACGTACATTTGATGACAACTTCAATAAAACAAACAATAGACAAAAACGAAACGTGCTATAACCGTTGGTTTGATTGTATACGGAGATAAAAAATATAAAAACTGAAAAATATAACTATTCAGACATAATAATTATTAGGAGCATTAACATTTGAAGTTTGCTGCTGCAAAGGGTTAAACAAATTTAAAGATTGGTTAAAATTGCTATTATTGTTGTTAGCACCAAAATTCATGTTTGGTTTACTGAAACTTGAACTATCAATATAACCATTACCAGAAGGCATCTTACGTTGGCTTGTATGTTGCTGTTGTTGCTGCTGCTGCGATTGATAACCATCTCCATTAATTAAAATGTTGTTCAAATTATTGTTACTGTTTAAAATAGTAGATATCTTTGATTGAATTCTTCTACCAAATGGAGTCGTTTTGATAACTGGAATCAAAGGTTTAATAGACTGAATTAACTTTAATTTGTAGTCATCATTGGAGATATCCAAAGAAGTTTGAATAACATAGTTACCAAATTGATCTTTGATTAAAGTCTGTAAATTATTTGGTTTCAAAATCTCATCCAAAATCAAACATCTTGCATGATCATTTGGGGAATTCTTTAAACATTTCTCAACAACATTCGAAGAAAATTTTTGAATTGATAAAATCGTAATTGATGGTAAAATCTTGATAATCAAGTTTTCATTGATGGTCAAATTGTTCATCGATAATAAGTATTGAACTACATAATTACCAAACTGATCTTGCATTAAGGTAATTGATTTATTGATGATTTCGTCACCTAATTGGACCAACTGGTTCTCGTTACAATTATTGAGACATTTTTGTAAAACACAACAACCATGCTTATGCGTGGAGATTTTAACAATATTAGAACATATTGAACCAATAATAAATTGGAAATCATTATTTGCAAATTTATTGATACATTTTTGAATAACATGGTTACCATTTAAATCTTGGATTAATTCAACAACGTAATTTTTCAACGAATCTCTAATTATTGAAATTTGATAATCGGTTGAAATACAATCAATCATTTTCTGTAATGCCCTAGTACCATGCTGATTTAAAGCAATCGAATACAAATTTTTCGAAGCATTTTTAATCAACATATCTTTTTCCATATTGGAACAATAATCCAAGATTTTTTGGATAAGATAATTACCAAAAGGATCAATCATAAGTTCAAAAGAATGCAAATAAATTTCACTAAAGATGACTTTAAAATTTTCCTTATTGTCTTCATCAATCTTTTTTTGTAAAAAACGACAACCATATTGATCTTTAGATAAATTCAAGATTTCTTCCCTCAAAGATTCAAATGGAACTGAATTTAACCTGAAAATCAAATCTCTTTCAATATTTTTCTTACTTGGAGTCGTTGCAGTAGCAGTGTTTTGATCAATGTTACTTAAAACTGAATTTGATCTATAAGGTAATGGTTCAGTTGATCTTCTTCCAGTACCATTAGCACTAATCATGAATGGGGTACCAATTCCTCCCTGTTGAGCAAGAATGTAACTGCTATTTGGAGCAGGTTGATGATGTTGTTGATGTTGTGACTGTGACTGAGACTGAGACTGTGCAGGGGTCAGAGGAGGGGCCTGTTGCAGCTGTTGCAGATTTTGTTTTTGTTGCAAATGTTGATGCAGAGCATGCTGAGGTTGTTGTTGTTGCTGGATAGGAAGTTGATAGTTTAAATTCATCGATGCAAATTTATAATCCAAATCAATATTAGATTGTAAATCGTTCATGTTCATATTATTATTTGGAGTAGCAGTTGCAGCACCAGTTGCAAAATTAATACCAGGTTGTAATTGGGGCATTGACATAACTCTTTTTTGCTGCATAAACGATGGAGGTGGTTGTGGGATAGCTTGACCATCGTTAGAATTCATAAACAAATCAAATTTTGAAACCGATCCAGATCCGGAATTATGATTATGGGTATTATGAGGATGAGAATTATAACTATAATTATTCTCATTTGTGGTGAAAATATTCATATTTTGTTGAAGTGCAGCTGCAGCCGCGGAACTGTTATATAATGGTGGTGATCCATTATTGCTTCCGCCATTAGTATTAACATTTCCATAAGTATACCCATTTGCAATTCCGGTCGTATTTCCGGTAATAGTGGTGTTACTTGGAGCATTATTACCAAATGGGGAGATATTGCTAAAAGAACCAAATCCACCATTATTCATATTGCCATTACCGCCGCCATTAGCGTTAGCGCTAGCGCTAGCACCAGCACATGTATTTGCAATGGCATTGTTCAAGCTATTGTTACTCGAAACTAACAAATTATTACTTGAATTTGAATGTGAATGTGAATTGGAATTGGAATTGGAATTAGAAATGGAAATAGCGGTTGGTTGTACATTCCATGGTGAACTATACTTATGATTACCCGTGGCGTTACCATTGCCTGCAATATGGCTAACACTGGACAAATCCGGTGGAGTTAACGGCTCGACCATATTTGAAGATTGAAACGACTGGATCGAATTGACCGACAAGTTAGGCTGATGATGTGAGGTATTTGGGTTTGTTAACAATGCATCATATTCGTACTATCATATTAATTTCAATGAGTAAGTGAATCGGTTAGTATGGGGGTGGTTCTTCATTCCAACGGCGCTTGTTCAAATCAGATCATAACTTACCATATTGGCCTATCTTATAAAAGAACTAAAGAGGAAAATATGAGTGACTATGGTAATAGTACTAAATATAATAAAACAAGTAATGATACAAAAGAAACCAAACAAAAGAAGAAGAAAAAAAAAAGGTAAAGTGAATTGCTCAAACGCTGATGGAAAACAAAAAGGAAAAAAAAAAAAAAAGAATAAAATTAAAAGTGTTTCTCTATAATGATTATGATAATGGTAATTGAAATGGAAATGGAAATGACAAGTCTCTAAAAGTTATTGTTATTATTAGCGGTTAATTAATAAGGGGTAGTATATATATAGTTTATATATATATATATATGAGAAATATATATATATATATGCCTATAATATGTGGTATATATCACTACTGCTTTTTTTTTTTTGTGTGTGAGTGTGTGTATGTGTATATGTGTTTATGTGTGTGTGTCTGCTGTCAATATAAAGAGAAGAAAGAAGTTAAAGAAATAATATAAAGTAAATCAAGTGGAATGCAAATGATCTTTATATATATATATAAATAGAAGAATTAATCTAGAATCTATGATTTCTTAAAAAAGTTTACTTGGAGACAATTTGGCTTGATTTGAGGAATATTAAAAGAAGAAAAAAAAAAAAAAAAAAAAAAAAAAGATTAATCATATTACCTTATTATTTACCATTGGTAAAACCTTTTGAATAGCGCAGTACAAGAATGTTTTAGAAATTTTTAGTTTACTCAGTGTTTTCTTTTTTTTTTTTTAATTTAACTTTTACGTACAAGTATATTTATTATTATTATTATTATTGATTTTAAAGGTTTTCGTTTTTTTTTCTGTTTTACCCTTACGTAAATTTATACGAAAGGGCAAATACAGTTACAGATTGTACAGATGGTACAGATGGTACAGACAAAAGAAATTGGCAGAGTAGTTAGTTAGTTTATTAATTAGTTAGTTAAGTTAGTTGTAAAAAAAAATATTATTATTATTTTATTCCAACGTGCTTCAAGATAAGATCCTGGAGATGGGTGACATACGAATGAAAAGGACAGACAGATTTGATTAATTATTTGGTATTATCAGTTTTTAAGTCTTAAGAGAGATAGACTGATTTTTTTTTTTCTTTCTTTCTTTTTTGTCACTTTACTAGCTTGGTATTATAATTTGAAAACATGTATGTCCTAAAATGACAGAAAAAGATAAAAACCTCTCTTAAAAATAATACAATAGAAGTTAGTTAGTACTGTGCGATTTTCTTTCGAGCCCATAAAAAAAAAAATTTTTTTTGTTTTTTTTTTTGGTTTGGAGATTTTGATCTGTCCCGCACTACCATCATATATATTGAATTTCTGCTTTTTTTTTTTTTTATTTTCGCTCACGGTCCCATAAAACCGTACATATAGCAAATCTCTCTCTGTACATAATTTTTTTCTTTGTAAAAACTGTTGTAGTACGATTAGATCCCTGGTTTAAAGTAAGCAAAATAAAAAATAAAAAAAATAGGTTGGATCATATATAATACAATACCGGTTGTATCAGTTTGTTTGTTTTTTTTGTTTTCAATCTGTTTTTTATCTGTTTTGCAACACTTGTTAATAGCCTCTCCATGACTTGAATAAAATCAATAGATAGCTTAAAGTAAATCATTTAATCCCGAAAAAAAAATGTATGCTGCTTAGGCTGCATATAAGTAAAGCTACACATGTCCAACTCCATGTCCATGTTGTATGTCCATCATGTCCATGTCGTGTCTTATGTCTTATGTTTAATGTCAGTTTTGAATCAAGTAAGATCCAATTTAATTAAGTCATATCCTGTGATTTCCTGTCTTTATTATTTCTCGCTCATCTTCTGTTTGGTCTTTTTTTTTTTTTTTTTTTTGTCTTTTTTACAATCATGAAACTTTTCTTAAGAGGATAAGGTAATTTAACTAAACTGAGAAAAATTGCTACTAATTAAGGTATGGGAGTTTCCTTTACTTATTTCTGGAAATCTCAATTGTAACATCCAATTAATTTGTCTAGACTAAATTCGATCATCATGTAGGATGTAGTGGCAATTAAAGTAAAAAAAAAAGGACACAGCGAGAAAAATTAAGAAAAAAGGTTTTTTTTTTTCTTTCTTTTTTTCTTTTTGCTCAACTAAATTAATAATACAAGGGTTTTAAATTAGATGAATTTTAATGTAGTATAGATAAATAGGCGACTAAAAAATAAATAAAAAAAAAAAAATTAATAACATATTATTATATAGTATCCCGTTAAGACTCCCGCTTTTATCAAAATACTTTTTTTTTTCAAAACCTCGTTCGTTGTAAAATCAAAAGAAATTAAAGTGGGAAGATTGAGAAATAAAACAAAATAAAATAAAAAAAAAAGTACCGTTTATTCGTTCTTAAGCATGATTGCAAACCAATTCTTATTTTTACTTTGTACTCCACCTCCAGTTCCAGTTAAGGCAGTTTCGGATCCTAGATTATTAGGGTCAGACAATTTGACGTTTTTCACCAAAAAGTAAAAAGAAAAAGAAAAAAAAAAAAAAAGAAAAAGGCTGTATACGTACGTATTGTACGGAACAAATGTACCGTACTGTAAGTACCTCTCTACCTAAGAACTTTATGGAAAAAAAAGAAAGAAAGCATGGTTTCAATTCCTATTCGCCCGTATTCCCGTCCCGTGGGACAGTTTTTGTGTTTTTTGAGGCTTCCTTTTAAAGGTAAAGGCCGAAGCAATTTTTTTAACCGCTGGTGGCGGATTCGAGAAACTTAAGGGGGGAGTGGAGGGGGGACGAGGGGGGGCAACAATAGGTAGGTTTTTGATTCTGTTGCTACTACTACTATTACTATTACTATTACTACTATTGATATTTGAGGGCACATATATAATAATAAATCTTAATCCTAATACCTGATACCTGATACCTTTGATAATAGGAGTTTTCAAAACACCTTTCAAATTGACACATAAAAAAGACGCAAAAAATCAATTTTTTTTTTTTTTTTCTTTTTTGTGGGTGGGACTTTAGGTTTTGCTTGATTCAAGTTAATACCAAAATCAATTAAGCCTTTTTCATATAGTTTCCAAATATGAAAATTTCCTTTAGTTTATTTGATACGCCACTTCATTTAGGATGTTTTTAATCTTTTCTTTCTTTTTTACAAAAATGAAATTGGCAGTATCAAAATTAATTAATTGATAATCGCCAATTATAAATAAAAATAAGAAAACCTTTTAAAAGGAAAGATTCTAAGTTGCATGTTTTTGGTTTCAATATTGGTCCTACTGATAACCATAACATCAATTTTATCTGCTAACTATTTAGTTGAAAAATCTCCTAAGAAATTTTTTTTTATTTTATTTTATTTTATTGTTCTTAAAAAGTAATAAAAATGCAAAAAAAAAAATAGATTAATTGATTTCTAATGGGAGAATAGTAAAAGTAAGAGATTATTTACAGACTAAATGAGAACTAAGCTTACTCGGTTATGGAAATTATATCTAAATAGTAGGGGATATAAATTTTTTAAACCAAAATTGTAAAACCACTACAGGTAAAAAGAAATTCTACAACACGATATACGTTTAAAATTATTTATTCTAATTTAATTATCTATCACCAACGGCGGCTATGAACTTGCAATATGATAAATCATTTAGTTGCTTTTATAATGAACAAAACAATGAAAAAAAATTTTTTTTGCTTTTCTTTTCTTTTCTTTAGTAATAATTTAGTTCGCACAAAAGTAATAACTAAGGATAAACTAACGATTATAAACAAAGTCTTTCATATTCGAACACCAAAAATCTTTAAAATCCCATTATTCACAACTAATAACAATTTCCCCTCTGTAACATCCGTAGCATCATTATTATTAACACTAAAATCAATCCAACAAAAACATTTGATTGAATCAAAAGTTTCATTTGTTAATTCCCCTATATTGTTTAATGGTAAGGGCTTATCAATATCAAAAATTTTAAACTTATTGTGAACTGAATCAACTATTATGAAATGTCTTTGATTATTGATTAGTTCAAAATTTTTAGAAATATGGGATAAATTAAAATAATTTTCGTAATTCACTAGACATTCAGTTTCCAATAAATGATTATTATCTTTAAAAGATTCTCCATATAACGATTTAAGATAATTTATATCAAACAATTTCAATTTATTCCCAGTACCACTGATTAATATTCGATCACTATCCTTTATCCATTGTAAATGAGAAATTGTAGCACCAAATTTGATAATACAAGTTTTTTTAACTTCAACTTTCCCATTGGTTCCAGAGGTAACATCCAATAAATAACACCGACCATTTCTTGTTCCACATGCAACTATATCATTTCCATCTTGTACATCTAATGCTAAGATATCACTCTCAAAACAAATCTTGGTAAATTTTGCAAATTCTTCTTGTGCTTTCATTTCACTTTTTCCTCGTACTCCTTGAAGATTTGTAATATATAATTCTTTACGATTCAGTACCATGCTATATACAAAAATATTATTATTAGCTGCTATGCATTCAACTTGATATGGAACTTTGAAATCATAAACTTTATTACAAATATTATAGTACACTTCATCACGTTTAAAAAAATCAAATTTATTCATTTCTTGGAAAATAATCTTATTTTTGAAAAATCCACCATTATAAGTTGTTATAGTTTGATTTCTTATATTTATAGGAACAAATTTTGAAATTGATCCTCCTGCATTTTGGAAAAAAACATTTCCATTATGAAAAAATCTCGGCTCTGTCTCTGTTAGCAATAAATCACTAATATTAATTCTATAAGTTGACCTCTCTGTTCCATAATATAATTTACATGTTTCTCTTTGATAAAAAATATTTGTAATTGGAGCCGCAGCATAATTGAATTGCCAAAGAAATTTTAAATTATTGAATAATAAATTGTTGTAAAAATTATCTACCAACAAATTAAACAGAGTATTATGATTTGTTAAGAGAAATTCAGGTGATGTGAAAAATCTAATATCATTTTGTTGCCCATAAAAACTTAGATTGCTTAGTTGAACAACTTGTTTTTCTTCTTGGATTGCTTTTTCCTCTAATTTTTTAAAATCTTCTTCTCTTTGATGTTTTTTAATAGCTGAATTTGTAAAATTGTTTATTGACCTTTTATTCCTACTTTTCTTTTCCACATTAGAATTAGATTGAGAAATAGCTGAAGAACTTGAAACACCTGAAGTTGCTATTTTGAAATAACGGTTTCTATCATGGTCTATATATATATATATATATATATATATATATATATGTCTTCTGTTAGAAATTACCTCTTCATAGAAACGACAAAAAAAAAAAAAAAAAAAAAAAATCAAAAAATATTAGATTAACAAAAAATATACCTACCAAAATAATAACCTGGAATGACCGGCCTCTTATCCATTTTTCATTATCATAGATCTATTATTATTAATTATTATAGTTTTCTAATCCACTAAACGATCATTTTAAGTTATATATATTTACGGCTTCTCCCTATATTTTCTACCTCATATTTTCTACCTCATTTCCTCAGTTGACCTTTAGTAATATATATACTACCTGTGTTTCCAAAATCCGGCTCGGTCTTTTTTTTTTCTTATTTAAATTACGAGGTTACGGAAATACAAACCGACTTTTCTTATCTAGCCGCATCTCTATGCATAACATGAAGAATATGTTTTTATGTGATCATCTCTGTGCGGCTCAGGTGTATTAAAAAAAAAATAAAAAGATGGAGTGAATATTATTATTTAAATAAATCTAAATATTTATATATTAACGTCGCATAAAATACAAGAAACCCAATTGTTTTTTGTAAAACATATATATTTTATAAACTTTCCATACGCATCTCAACAAAAGAAAAACAAAAAAACCTCAAATCCTAAAAACATAAAAACATCATCTATTCTTAAAAGAATTTCAATATATACATATATATATATATTTTATATTTTTTTTTTTTTTTTTTTTTTTTTTTTCACCTAGAGTAAGGATGCAACCTGTTTTGATTTCTACTTCCCGATCTTAAAGGCCCTGAGACAGATGATGATGGCAAAAAAGACAGTGACAGATCAGCATTGTTGTTTGACTCAGTTCTATGACTAAATTCGGCAACTATCGGTGAATTCGTATGAGACAACGAACTGGCATCAACAAAGACCTGTTCCGCTTCGTCATCGTCCTGGAGATTAGCATCTGTATTTATGTTTCCTGATAATGACAGTGTCTCTTCGATATTGTTGTTTGATTCTTCGTTAGTTGATGTTGAATTGGTAGATGCGCTGTTTGTGCTATTCGTAGTATTTGTACTATTTTCAGCTGTCACGCTGTTTGCACTGTTTGCACTAATTGCACTGTTTGTAGTGTTTGTAGTGTTTGTACTGTATGCACTGTTTGCGTTGTTTCCACTGTTTGCGTTATTTGCACTATTTGCACTATTATTATTATTATTATTTTCTTGTGAATTTGTATCTCTCGTTATTCTAGTTGTTGGAATTGGTGGACCTCTTCTTATACCTGGGAAAGGATGACCATCAGCAGGTATTGGTATCGAAATCCGAGGGTCGTTAAATCTATAATCTGCACCATCTATCCATTCAGCAGGAATAAATCCTTCTGTAAGTGGCGAGCTATATATGATTAAATCTTCAGTAAAAGTATTTCCATTGTTTCTGGTGGTATTGTCATTCCTATTGTCATTGTCATTTTCATTGTCATTGGTACTGTTATTGTTATTGGTATTGGTATTTGATTCATCATTCCCATTATCTTCGATTTCTGCTCTACAAAGTGGACAAGTAGTATTTGTCTTTAACCATTCTAAAATACATGACTTACCAAAAACATGTTGACATGATGGCATCCTAATCAGTGTATGCCTTTCTTCATTAGTTACGTTATTTTCTAAACTTTTCAGTTCCAACATTGGATTATAACCAATAGTACCAGTTCTTGCAGTATTTTCCACAGGCATATATAAACCTGGATCAGTATCATCATAACCGTTTAACATATTTTCTCTTCTAGTTTCTTCTTCTTGAGATTTAATTTTTCTTTTTTCTTCTTCTGAAAGTTTATTATTAACATATTCTTCAAAGCATATACTACATACTTTATCCTGTAAAGTATCAATATCAACATCTTCTAATTTTTTAATAACATCCAGTGCACCTTTCCTCTTTTTGGTAGAAGATAATACAGTTTCAAAAACTTGACTTAAGAATACTGCAAAATTAAAATTTCCCGCCACATTAGTACCATTAGTAGTAGAATTAGTATTGGTATTACTATCAGTAGTCGGACGACTCAGTGAATCCGTCCCATCACGATCATTGTCAATATCATTATTATCATTATCATTGTTATTATTATTATTATTGTTGTTGTTGTTGTTTCTATTCAAATCAGATCTCCTAATAACTGAAGTATTTATAACCCTACCGGTAGTTCCATCCACTGAAATTGAAACAACAGAACCTGTCTGTGGTATTCCTCCAAAAAAATTAAATGGATTTGATGGATCAAACAGCGGTAAACCACCACTCACATTTGAATTGCTATTATTATTATTATTAATATTATTATTATTATTATCTTGTTGGCTTGACATAATAACTCAATCACATATATCAACAAATAAGTTTTTTTAAAAAATGAATTATTTAAATATAATTATAATTAAAATAATGTATTTATTTTTTTCTCTCTCTTTAGAATTAGTAATTTAAGTTAAGATTAGCCAGGTTCAAAAAGCTTAGAGCAATGGAAATACAAAAAAAAAAAAACAATAAAATAACTGATCTCTCACTTCTCCGAGTAGGAGACTATTTGAGAAGGTTGAGAAGTTTCTGGAAAATATAATATTGAGAAACGGGCACACGACCAGCATTAAAGAATATTCTAACAGATCTCAATTATATATTACATATATATATAGGTGAATTAAATTAATTTATCTAGATACGCACTTGCACTCGCAGTTGCGCATACGCATGCGAGTGCGAGTGAGAGTGAGAGTGCGCGTGCACTTAAAAAATTAAAAGAGAATAATAATAAACCAATAATGAGTGAATCAAATACAAAATATTAGCAAAGCGGTATTTGATATTTCGTAGCCTTTAAAATTTTAAAGGGCAAAAAAAAAAAAAAAAAAAAAAAAAAAGAAAGCATGGTATTTAAACGTGTTTCCCACTGAAATCAAAACAAAA